>JAHPZR010042796.1:0-5000 GCA_019787425.1 Platygyra sinensis | reverse complement strand
CGATTCTATTTTTGCGTCACTGGTCGCTCACTCTGCCGAAATGCATCGAGAAGGACAGCAAACATGAATTTAAGCGAAACCACTTAAAGCCTTACATGTTAGAGTTGTGGTTTTTGTTGATTCTTGATCCTTGGACCATCATGTTTTCAACTAGAAGAAAGGTTACTTTAGCAACCCTGCTTCCGAAGTTTGTGTCGAGGAGAGACAGACTCTCGGATTGAAAACTAATGGGTAGTTTCTAGATAAGATCGAATTTTGTATTGTTTAGGATAGACCAGTGATTTCGTGTGAGTTGCCAATATTGACAAATTGTTTTGTCCTGTCCTTCTAGCATGGTATTGACTCAGACAAGCCACTTTGCTACTCACACTTTGACATTGCTGGAACAAATGACAATTTCCCACAAGCACCAACTGGTTCCCCTGTGGTTGCCATGGTGGAACACTTCCTGAAAGACCACTGCTAAACGAATCATAAGCTCACAACACAATCTTACCTTGAAACAAATGAGAAATTTTGTTGTACGCGGCGTAGGCAAATTAAAGATTTGAGCAAGAAGTCACAAAATCAATTCATATTTGCAGTTCGTATAGAAAATATGCAAAAAAAAGCGCGATAGAATTTGATATTAATGTATGGCTAGGCTTTACAGAATTATTTCTAGACTGGTGCTACTGCAAGAAATTCAATAAAATAAATTCTTAGTCTTATGTATAGAATTCACTCGTGTAGTATGTTTTTTCTGTCATCCTTGCAGTCTGACCCAGCTGTTTAAAGCATAATCTATGTAGAACGGTTTAGAGCTTATAAAACACCGACTATCCAGTGAGCAGCTGAGATTGTTTTGCCAAAAATTATGCATCCGATAGTTATTTACCGACGAATGTTATCCACTTGAAACTTTGAATAACTGGGTTTTGAGGTGAAGCCGCGTCCTTAATATTGCCATTGAGAGAGAGTCGCTGAGGCTGTGTTTCTCCGAACTCAGTGTCAATCCTTTCAAGTCCCACAAAATGCTGAAAGGCAAGAGTTTCCGCGCTTTCATCGTGCGTTCTCCCAATCTTTCACAGTGAATTCCCCGATGGGCTTGCCAGTTTTTTCCTTAATTGTAATTTTCCCGCGGCTAACTCTAGACGGAAACTCGACCCCGTGCATTGCCTAGGTCCCTTTAGCATTGCCTGATGATTTGGCTCGCTAGACTGGTGGATAGATTTTCATTAATTTAAACGCTAACATCCAAGAAAATATTCGCTTGTTCTATAACAGCACGTGCAGCCTTCTTAAAAACATATTGTGTCAAGCGGTTTAAAACAGGAGCAAAATACAGGCCAGAAGTGGCATTCATCTTAGTTAAAATATCGAACCAATCAAATCAGTGTCTGCAAAGCCCCTTTTCCTGGTGTCTCGGGGAACGAGACTGCGTAAAACTTAGGGCCTGTTTACATGGAGGTGGGGGACCCCAGGTAGGTGAGGTAACCCGCCTAGGTGGGGTAACCCGCCTCTCCATATAATCTCTCATTTTTATTTGATCATGTTTACATGATAGGTGGGGTAACCCGCCTAGGCGGGTTGCCCGGTCTGCCAGGTAGGGTAACCCTGTCAGCCGGGGTCGCATTTTGCCATGTAAACGACTCAAGGTGAGGTAACCATGTTCATGTTACATTTGCAAGCCCGCCTAAGCGCGCCAAATTAAAAAAGTAAAAAGCCACAGCACTGAAATGTTGCAGTGAGAGCAGATAATGAGAGGAAAAGAACACTGACCGCCAAAATGAGTCGTTCGCCCGCCATTTTCTCTGTTTACATGCCTAGCGACCAAGCAACAACGTCTAGTAACGTCACCCCGGGACCCCGGGGTTGTAAGTTTGCATGTAAACGCGGGCCATTTTTCGACCACGGGTAGGCGGGTTACCTCACCTACCCGGGGTCCCCCACCTCCATGTAAACAGGCCCTTAGTAGACGCACGCACCAGGGAACGCACGGGAAATGCTCTGAACGAGGCCCCTGTAACGACGTTCTCCCGTGTGTCCTGTATACCTGCTCTCCCCGGTCCCTGTGCTTTCCATAAAGGCCCAAACCACTACGTTGTTACTTCTCACCTACCACAATAGGTGCTTTCGTTCGCTCGGCTCTTGTCTTCCCTGGCACGTTCACTCATACCTTGAGGGTTTTCCCCGGCCATACATTACCTTTTACGTTTTGTTGCGCGTTCTCTTGTGCTTTCTCCCTACCTATACCCATTCCCTTTCAACGTTCTCCATGCGTTTTACATACACTCATTCACCCTTGCAGAGTAAAAGTTACTGTGCGTAGAGGAGATGCAGGGGAATTTACGAGTGAACAGACAAGGAAACCCACTAGGAATCTTACGAGGGAATGTCAAGAAGGAAATCAAGAGAGAACTCGGCAGTGTACTTACGGGAGACCTCAAAAGGAAATAAGGATGGAATTAGATAACACCCAAGGGAACTAATGAAGGGCGGAGTCATGAGTAAACTCCTAAGAGAACTCACAAGAAAACTCAGCGAGAAACTGCCCA
Organism: Platygyra sinensis; assembly: GCA_019787425.1. NCBI lineage: Eukaryota > Metazoa > Cnidaria > Anthozoa > Scleractinia > Merulinidae > Platygyra > Platygyra sinensis. Next base: position 2,463 of record JAHPZR010042796.1, on the reverse strand, counting down.
ACACCCGAGGGAACTCACGTGGGAAATTTACGAGTAAACAACAAGAGAACTCACGAAGACTGTATGTATGAGGAAGTGCATGGGTAAACTCGCGAGGGACGCACCGGAAACGCAAAGGGACTGAAGGGGAGTGAAACGATAAGGGCTTGGATTAAAAAAGTGCCTGAATGAAAAAAAAAAATTACTCGTGTAGTCGTGCACTTCGCGCGAAAATACCGCAAAATCATCGGGAACGGTGCAAAGACTCGATAGGGCGTAAAACAACTTAAGTTTCAAACGGAGGTGGGGTCTTTATGGTACTCGATCACAGGATAATATAAGTAGTTGTGAGAATAGGTGTTAGTTTGTTTAATATGCATTTAACAAATTGACGTCAGTTTTTTATGCGTCTGTCCTGTTGTTGATCATGAATTTCGTCATAACATTGTCAAAATAGCTGTGGATCCACGAGGCGATAGCCGAGTGGATCCGCAGACTGCTTTGACAATGTTATGACGAAATTCATTGTCAATAACAGGACAGACGCATTAAAAACTGACATCAATTTGTTTTTTACGATAACAAATTGTCGAATTGCCCGCTCTCGCTCGCTGACGTGTCGCGCATGAATTTCAAATTCATGTGTCTGTCAGTGTCTGTCCGCATATGGACAATAAAAATTAACCAATGAGCGCGCGTGAATTTCTGCAGTTATCGTAAAAAATAGCTTAATGTTTATAAACAAGTTTTGGTGTTCAAAAGTGATTAGCATTTCGTAAATGATTTCCACGTTGCTAAATCATTTGATTTCAACAGGTAATGGGCTCCTAATTTCGAAGAGTATCAACAGCGCCACATATTATACTGGTAGCAAGAATTTGAAAACTTACCAGTTATTAAATGTTGTCTAATATAGTACCCCTTTCTAGCATTTCTTTTGCATGCGCTTTCACTAACTAACCACGAGGGTTAGTTCAACCTTTTTTACCCGCCTCGTCCCACCCTTGTCTGTTTGTCTTATTATTACCTTGCTGCTACAGTTCATTAGCGGCTTATTGCCTTCTACTTTGATACCATTACTTATATTATCATTATTGTTACTTAATTTTTCTAAATGAGTTCTTCGCTCTTGGCCAAACATTAATCTAGACAAAAAGTTTGTGTTTCTATTTTAGCCCATCAAAACTGAGCATGCATTGGAGCAACTACAGAATGCAGGGCCACTTCGGAACACCTGTTTTACATGTCAAAATCTTTTGGTTTATGTTCAGTTTGCAACATTTAGTTACTTATTTACAGTGTCCCCAATTAGTACTACAGTGCTAAATACACTAGACACTTAAATAAAGTTGTTATAACACAATAGGCACCTTTGTGATTCAATGAGATGTAAGTAAGTGGCCCTGTATTCTGTAGTTTAGCCCATGCATTTTCGGATTAATATTTATATAATTCAGGGCACTACATGAATATTTTCGTTATAAAATTCTTTCTCATTTCAAATGCAAAGTTTTACAAACCACACAACAAATCAACTGAAAAAGGACACAAAAGAATGGTTAAATTATGTAGTGCGCACATGCGATGTCTTTCTTTATAGAAGCATTTGATTTGCCGGCAAAAAAGCGTGTAAACGCATTCCGCACAAAATTTGTGCTGCATTTGTCAGTGATTGGTTCGAATTTGTAATCCATATTCATGACAAATTGTAGATTTTGCCTCAAACCACGCTGTTCGTGGATGTGTGAAGAAGTATCGTCCCGCTGTATTTTGCACCCTTGAAGGAAGAACCATGCTTGGTTATCTGTTGGTTATTGCTAGGAAGAAACTCATTGAGCTTTTGGAACAGAAGGTGAGCACTGCTTTACGTGAATTTGTTCCGAATAGTTCAAGAATCTTTCCGGCAAAAATTCACAGAATTGAGTAACCACGTGTGTTTGTTGTTCGCTTCTGGAATCGCTCTGATTCGAAGCTTTCGTTTCGCAGTTCACAACAAAGCAAGCGTGGGTGGAAGCCTTGGAGAGCTGTATTGGGGTGAAAAAAAAGATACCGTGAAATTTGGTGGCTTGAAGTATTTGCTTTGACGAAGGCCTAACGCTCTCAACCCAAGCAAGATAAATTCACGGCGATTAGTTTACCTTCATCAACTTTTAATTGAAGACGCCCTAGGTCGAAAACTAAAACTTTACAGGAAAATTTGAAGTTATTTAGATACTGACGAAATGTTTTACTACTTCAAGACAACGCGTGCTAAAGTTTCTACGAGATTTAAGTTTATTTGATATTTGTATTTCTCATTGCCAAGGACGATTTCCTTAGCCCTCGGGTATTTTTATTTTACCCTAATGTTTCTCTTACAATATTTTTAGGCTGTATATAGTTGTGTATTTTATGAGGGCCACAAGTTTATTAGCCTTTGACTATTAAGTGCTACCCTCTTTAAATAAAGGTCTTACTTACTTACTTACTTACTTACTTACTTAC
>JAHPZR010042795.1:0-24440 GCA_019787425.1 Platygyra sinensis | reverse complement strand
TATTATTGTGATTTATAGACTGCGAGCAGTCTCTCTTTTGCTCGAAAATCCGTAGGGAAACACGGAAGGAAGAACTCGAAACAACATCTGCGTGCCAGCGTAATATGCGAAGCCGCGAGCCGTACGTAGCGCGGGCGTCGGAAGACGAGTGTGATTTACGGAGTCTTGTCTTGTCTTGTCTTGTCTTGGCTTGTCTTGCCGAACGTGATCGAAATGCATGCCGGGAAGGTTCTGTTACACCTCGTGCGCGGGTAAACATGGAGGATGATGCAAGAAAAATTTTATAAGTCTAAAAGCAGTTCTCATTTTCCAAACTTTGAAGCTAGCAACGCTTGGCAAATGGGCCACAACTCACGACAGGGTTTTATTCTTGGGCAAGAACTGCTCTTGGACTTTGCTGCCTGGATCGACCTGACTTCGAACGCTGATAACTGACTTGCCGCTGATATCAGTTGCGTTGGAAGTTACAGAACACGTTTTGCTTCTTTAAAACATGCTGGTGACTTACGGGTTATCAAGGCTTTATGATGCCTATCAACCACCAGGCAGGCTACAAGGTACTTAAAAACAATGCTTAAGATATTAGTCGAAAGAGCTGTACTGCATCATGCATCACTTCTCTTTGCTTTGACGCTCGATCGAAATTCACGTGTTGTCTCACGTCACAATAAGCTGTATAAAAAAGTCTCTCCAGATTCCCGCTGTATACGCATTTTTTTAAAATAGATATCTTCATTTTTGAAAAAAGAAAAGGAACAGAGCGAAAAAAAAATTGAGCGACCTCGTGTCGAACCGGTGTCACGGCAAAACAAATTCGAATCTGGCCCGTTCAGCGCCTCATCCGCTTGTGCTAACGAAGCAGTAGTAAGAGCTTAAGGTATTATAGTGAGTTGATCGCTTAGCGAAACAAAAGGTTTCTTTTGTTTTCCATTCAACAAAAGGTCCCCAGAGGATGCCCTTGGAAAAATGTGTTTTTTTGCATACGTAATATCTCAAAAAGGAAGCAAACTTCAGGGAAAAAAACATGCAGAACATTGTTTGACACACGGAAACAAAACTGCATGCGAAATTTGGAGCGTTTTCGACAAAGTTCACTTTTCAGTAAAAAACCTAACGCCCTTTTTCCACCGAAGCCTTCAATTTATCTTCAACAGTCAAAATTATATACAGAAATTTAATAAGAAATGACAAAAAATTATCATTAATAAAGGAAATTTATTTCCCTGATTCTTCTGAGAGTAGAACTCAAAATAATTATTCATATTTGACAAATGATGAAAATGATGGAGATTTGACTTTTTATTTAGTCTTCCAACATGATGATAATACAAATGATAGCATGATAATAACTCTACATTGGTTTTCAGATATTCCATTAATCAATATTTTCATCACAAAAGACAGAGTAATAGTTTCAAAAAATGCTTTAATCAATGAGCCAAGTTTAAGAACAATATTCATTCCAAATAATGTTAAAGGAAAAAAATTATATTTTTGGTTATTCATTATAAATAATACCATGAACATCATTTTCAGTAGTCTATCCCACGAGGTAAGTGTACTTCATGATGGTATTAAAGATTTAAATGAAGAATTCAATATAATATATGTGTCAGATTCTCCTTTCACCATTCAGAGAGGTTTAATAACTAAAAATATCTATAATTTGAGTAGTGATGCTTATGGAGATATCAAAGAATATGAAAAGAGTCAAGGTACAATTGTGTAACTAATATGTATATGAAAGAGCCACGAAGAAGTATATATACGTTGAATGGTTTTATTCATAATAAAGAACCATTGAAAAGTATATTCAACTGGAATCATATTTCAGATGAATTGACAGAAGAACAGATTGAAGAATTAAAGTCTTACTACCGCACATATCATAAAAAGTGTTTTGCCTACAAACAAGCATTAAAAAGATTCAAAAAACATAAATTACTTGGGAACTCATTATCCATCATATTTGCATCCGGTGGTTTAGCTTCCAGTATAGCAACCGGTGGTATTAGTTTGGTTGCCATCAGCACTGCAGCGCTTTTGATTCAGGGTTGGATGTCGCATAAAAACCTTGATCTTAAAATCCAAAATTGTACAAATGCTTACCAAAGCTATCAACATTTGCTAAATGAAATAAAAGATATGATGAGAAGTGGAAATTTCAATTCATCTCATATTTACAACACAATGAGGAATATTGATGATTATGTGACAGACAACAGTCCTATTGTTGATAAATATTTGGTGAAATATGATGAAAAATTCATTTGTTAATTATCAACTGAATTCTATCACCTATCAATGATTGAACCTTTTCCCAATATCGTTCATAATATTTTAGCGTCCTCTTAGACTTTGTTATAAAGATATCTTTGTAAGGAAGCCCGAGCATCTTGAATAATTGCTTGAGGATGAATTTGATGCTTATTATCCGTTTTTTCCCATGATTAACTTTATGAAAAACACCATCAATCTCAATGAATACTTTATGCATCTGATTCCTTTGTTTATGAGTCAATTGAATATCATTCTCACTGGATATACTAAATAACACATTATCAATATGGTAATTTCGATGATATCTCGATTTATGTTTTATCAGATGCATATTTTCATAGAAATTGAAGCACTCTGTGACATAATCACAACCATGAACTAAACCACAATTTATACAGATATTCATACCATTTACATTTTCCATATCCTGTTTACTACAACATGACTCAACCGCTTTAACAACTTCTACTAATTGTTGATCACAGAAAGGGCATGTCGACTCCTCCATAGTCTTCAATTCATCGTGAATTTGAGAATTACAATCCATCTTATATTATTAGTAAATAATACATTTTATGTCACTTCATATGACGTCACGGCACAGCTGTGCCGGCCTACATACAAGTGTCACAAATACAGGCAATATGTTTCTTACGCGTAAGAAATAAAGTAACAACAATAGGATATGCGATGACTCATTTCCATACATGTCTAGACTTGTCAGTGGGGAATCCCCAAATATGACATCAGGTTTTCTGAGAAGTCACGCAATGTGATCATGCTTTGATACTTCAAGGTTTTAGTACCAGACCGATGTCCCGGGTTTTCGTTTTGGTTCTAACTCCTATCCCAATATTTTCATCTTTAGTTTCAGTTCATAGATTTATTTTAAAGTTTTGGATTAAAGATTTGGTTTCTATATTGGTTCAGATTTTGGTTTCAGTGTTGGTTCAGGTTTTATTGAATAGAATTTGAATCAGATTTGGTTTTATATTTTTGATTAATTGAAGACAGGGGGCTCGAACCCCAATTATATTTTGAAAATCCAATGCAGAAAACTGTGCTGGGAAAATGTGTTGGAAAACTGTGCTCGAACCCCCAACTACTATACTACTCCCCTGTGGAATACCACATGTTATATTACAGAAATCAGATTGAACTCCAGCAATAAGCGTGTGCCCTGAACACTCTAGGATTCCATGGCGCCACGATTGCATGTTCGAGGCTAGAATTTCTCCGACATTTATGCTTTGGCACGGTGTCATGAAGTGTCAAATATAATTGCATCATTTTCTAACTTAAGATATCCCAAACAACACTTTATGTTGCCTGACAGCTTACCTCGTTTTTCAAAAGTCTTTGATCTACAGTTTCTTGGTCACGCTGGAAAGAAAGAATAAGAAGCAATTTCTTGGCGTTTCGTTAATTTATTTATTTTTATATTTATCTTGTATTTTATTAATTTCTATTGATTTAAGGTTACTTCCAAAATTACATTCTACACGGGTGTATAGAATAAATTACATAGCTTTTTCTATACTAAATATGCTATGTACTATGTACTAGTAAGAGTATGTTACGAAAAATTGTGGCGTGACTTGCGTCACTTGGAACATTCGAGTATATGCTAATTTGATCTAGAAGTTTCGTGCATATTTAATTAGCCTTGTCACGGTGACTAAGCAATTTATTTTAGTCGTTTACGTTTGCTGCTGTAAATAGTTTATATTGTAAGGTTACTTTATTTAGTCGAGCCGGAAAGTTGTAGAACGTTTTGCTGTAAAGTATGTAAGTAAATCAGTGAAGTGTTCAGATGATTTTATTTCTCAGGAGTGCTAAGAGAATAATTTCGTGAGTCAGTAGTGTTTACTGAAGTGTGACGAAGGTCGCGTGTAATCGACAGATGTCGTGTTTGTGAAGTGTCACAGAGAGGTTACGTGGATATTTGGCAAGAGGCCGTGTGTTGATACAAGAGTGACGGAAGTCCAAGTGTAGTTACAAGCCTGACGTGTGCTTGTTGTGAAGTCCTCTGTGGGAATACTGCGTTCGTGTGGAATAAATATCCTGTTGTGTTTTCCGACATCCCTGAGTTCTGTTTGGACTACAAACTACCTACCACTAAAAACATCGAACTTGCAACACAGTAATATAGTACATAAATTTACATAAATAGGAAAAAATAACCAGAGTGAAAAAAAAAACGACACTAGCTTTATAATATTCTTATGGACGGAGTTGTTATATTTTGTTATCTAGTGATACTTAGGCGAATTAAACAATCAGATGGAATACACTAAGAATACAATAATGTGATACAGATTTCTCCACTTAATGTTATGAAAGTTCGCTTACTATTTGATTGAGCAATCGTAGTTTCAATTTGGATATGTAGGCTACGTTTGCACAACTTTAATTTCGGCACAAGTATATATTTTGTGTTACCTGGATTAAGGAATGGTTGGTTAGATGAAAAGCTATTTGCCTTTTTCGGAATCCAAAAATTTTGTCAATCTCTGATAACGCCTCGGCTTTCATATCTATCATATTAAATCCTGCCAGAACTTGTTTAAATAGTCGCATTCTATTAGAAAGGTGTTCAATAGATTCCCCTTTTATGACAAAATGTACATAGAAAGGAAGGTGCGAGGCCGATTTTAAGGAGAAACTTATTCGTCGCTAAATACCTATTAACAGCTTCAACTGGAATCAATAGCCGCTCAGAACGGAATACGATATCTCTTTTTCCAAACCAGTTGATTACTACATTTTTTCTGAATACTTTAATTATGCGGCTGGTATAATATCGACATTTCAACGGACGTCTTTGAAAATGGTTTTTGTGATAGCTTTATCGACACAAATTTCAACATTGAGATGTAACTGAGTAAAATTTGAACCACGTAGAAATATTTTGATAGTTGCTGCACGTTTTTGAAATGATGTCGCCTGCATCACTCTCACATGAATAAATCTTTTAATGCCACGAGATCTAGAGGCCAAGTCTGGTCACATTCGGTCCCCTCTTCCTGGAAGAGAGGTTATGACAACATACTCATGGGCATTCACAAACAGCACAAAGATCAACAAAAGAAAAAGGAAAAAAAAACCCGCAGAAAGTGACATAAATGAAAGAGAGAGCGGGCTGAGAACAACGTCCAACGAGTTTATGGAATCTGTGTTGGAAACCCGCTAAGAAATGATTTTCCACAATGCCTTGTGTACCATCCTAGCCTGGCCGTCCGGAAGAGCGTCTAGAAAACTTGAGGATGTCGCCACTGTTATTTAGACAAGATGGGCCATACATCGCACAGCTCTCGGAAGGGAACTATTTCACCAATGCTGCAAAAAGCAGAATCACCACCAACCTTAAGCAGGAAATCAGGGACTATGTTCACACCCTCGTGTACCCTGAAGAGTACATTCTGAATGAAAGCATTGCTGAAAGTGACTCCCACAACAGCACTGACAAGCGTCTATGAAGAGCTCGACGACTGAGAAGATGAAGATGAGTGACAGTGAAAGTTGTATTAGCAAATAAGTGTTAGTTAAGAGAAAATGTCTCTTGTGTTAGAAAGAGAAAATCTATGGTCTCTTGCATTAGTTTAAAGTTCCCTTTACTAGCTACACATGTTTTGTCATCAAACGTTTCTTCAAAGCAGAAGGAAAGTTTCTAATAAATTTGTATCCTGTCTCCTATGTTTGTTCCACAGCAATTTCTTTAACTTTAAAACATTATGCCATTTCAAAGTTTTACTAAAATATTTTACCTGCCCCCCCTTTTTTTCCCTTATTTTTTTATGATGCCCTCCTCAATACCCTTCAACACCTCAAGATGAAAATATTGGCAGTGAGAAACTTCATCTCTACTAGCCATTTAAATTTTTCCAGCAGATTTAACTAGGTCTGTTTATTTTCATATACTTTTTCATTGTCGTTACTTTCCTCACTTGGTATTAGTCTTCGTGTTTACATTTAATTGTAGTTTTGGTAACCGCTACTTCTGAAGATGTATGTTGGAGCATACGAAACGTCAAGTTCATAAATGAAAGTTTTTACATGTTTATAACCGCAGTTTGTTTGTTATTTTTATAGAGGAAGGCTGTCAGAGAAGCTAAAAGCGCTGTTGCAACGATTTTGTTATTAGAAACATACCAAAAATGGTTTTCATGGTGTCACTTTCCATGCAGTTTTTTTAACTTTTAAGATCTTTATTTGCTTTTCCGTATGTAAAGGGGAATTCTAAGGAAGTCTATGGAGAAATATCCTTTCCTTTTTTTCTTCTTTCAGAGCATTTTTGTTGAGATTCAAGGCTAATTATCTCGAACAAAATGCGTCGCTATCCGAATTTTTCTTTCCAGATTCTAATAGTCCTTGCAAAAACCTTTGTAGTTAGTAAGCACCGTCCTTAATTATCAAGCACTTGCAACAATATTTTTAAGGGAATATATAGTCTATATTTAGCTCTCATTAACTGAGCTGGAGGTCTGTATGACAGAATTTTGACCGAGGTCGTAAGTAAAGACCGCACGCAGTGAGGTCTGTACACACGACCGAGGTCAAGATTCTCCCATACAGGCTGAATTAGCTCGGTTAATAAGATGCTTATTATATGGCAAAAACAACAACGATTTAATTCGTTTAATGTAACTGGGTTGTACTAACTGACATTTTGCTTGCGAAAGGCGATGAGCCGAATTTAATTCTTGCAATGGAAATAGTTAAAGATTCAATTGAGGCCTTACACTACTGTAAAATTGATGTTAAAATCGTTAAAAACGTTTAAAATCCAAGCTTTCGCCGATCTACGGCATCATCAGGGATAAGAAAAAATATTCCGCGTAGGGCTTATATACAGATGTAAAGTAAAAATGTGTGAAAAGCGAAGGAATGTGGGGGCAAAATGCCTGAGATGAATAATGAGGTACAAATATGAATAAAAACGAGTGATATGATCTAATGATCGAGTGTCAAAACAAAAACAAAAAAACAAAAAACAAACAAAAAAAAAGGAAGGTTCTAGATATGCTAGATAATTTTAGAATAAAAGGTCCGCGAATTCGCTGCATTCCTCTCGGGAGTTGATGGTAGGTTTGTACTTTCGTATGTAAAACGCCTCGAACAGTCGTAGATTTGCGGGGTCGTTTTCTAGTACAATACTCTTGATTTCGATGCCTTTGAAGACATTGTTTTGGCACTTAGAGAGGTGTTTCTTCACGGAGGAGTTATCATTGTTCAGGTGTTCTCTCACACGATCGTGGATAAAGCGTGTAGTGCTCCCAATGTAATGTTGGTTGCAGTTGTTACACGTGATTTGGTAAACAGCATTGCGTGTTAAGCACAATTTGGTGCCGGAAATAGGGCAGTTGGCCTTCGTGCATGTCCGTTCCTTGTTGTTGTGGGAGAGAGCTCGTCTGAGAGTGTATGATTTGTGCGCGACCCGTACTGGTATGCCCTCTTTACCGAAAATGCTTGTGAATCTGTAGTTTAGACGTTCGGAGAAATATGGGATCTTCAGGTACGACCATTAGGTGTTGAGAGGTCGAGGGTTTTTCTGGTGGTTCTGGGAATGCTTAGTTTGATCTATAATGCTTTCAGGATACCCGTTGAGACGGAGGACGTCGTCAAAACTATTTTGATGCTTCCTGGCTATCGTTTTTGTAGAGCATTTATCTTCGATGCGTTTTCGCTCATTACGAATGAAGTTTAACTTTGATTTTTTCGGTATCGCTGATTGGTGGTGAACGAATATTGGTTTCTTTGCTGTTTTTTTGTAAAATTCAAAAGAGCTTTTGCCGTCTTTGGAGATGGTTACTTTGAAATCAAGTAGTGACAACAACAACAAGGAGGGGGACATTGGGGTTTGTGGTATTGCGATATTGCACCATTTTTCTTGCGGTATTTCGGGAATTTTAATCTCGAATTGCGGTATTGCGGTATTTTCTGGAGCTGCGGGATGCGGTTTTTTAGCATTTTGGGCGGTATCAAAAATTATCATTTAAGTCCTGCTACGTTTTCCAAGCTTTTTTATCCTCCGCGATTATTTCGGAAACAAGCTAAAACAGAATGTCAGACATCTTCCGTCACGCGAGTTATTATTTGAAACGTGATCGTAAGTGATTATGAACAGTACCAATCAACCAACAATTTTAACGTTTCATCAGCCAATTACAATTCGCAGCCGCGTGGTCTTGCACTGACGTGACGTTTAATATCATTTAATATTTAACATTGAGACTTGTCATGGGGTCAAGGAGCATTTTAAACCCGCGCGCTTCGGCAATGGCAGTGGCTGGTCCTCGTGAACACGCTGTAATCAAATTGTATTGCAATATTTTACGAAGAGGAGAAAGGCGGAGAAAACTATTCCAAGAGAAACAAATTCAGATGTCGGATAGACAAGGAAGAAAAAAGACTCGTAAAGTTCACGGAGAGTATTTGGTAAGTTGTAAACTCAATTAAAATTAAAACCTAACCGACCCTGGAAGTCCTGCAATTAAGTAAGCGGCTATTCACGCTTTAACGGGATTCGAACCCATGACCTCTGCGATACAGGTGCAGTGAAGAAACCAGAAGGACATCTGGACAAGAACAACAGAATTGAAGTTGCGCGCTCACGGCCACCAATAGAGAAAGCATAATACCAACGTAAGACTGTTTACATATTTACAGTGTAGTAGCACGACGTGGGGACTGTAACCTGCAAAAACATCCACCAGAGTGCATAAACGTAACTGCAGAACTAAGACTCTCGGTTTTCTAGAATGGTGGATATTCTTTCCAATGAAACTGAGCTCTCACTACAATTCCTTGTGTCACAATCGGCAAAGGGTAGGTAACTTTTTGTCAATTATTAGCCAACACGACAATGAATGTTACACGTTTTGTTTATTTTGTCTAAATGACCTGAATCGAAAACTACCCGGCTTAACGTTCATTAACAAACTCTTATGTACCAGTCGATTCGAACCTTAAACATACCTCCCTGGCATACCCCGGGCATTTGACAGCTCTTCCTGCCCGGGAGGGAGGGCATTTGATTACCACTCATAGAGGGTGGGGAATTTGATCGCCAGCCTCGCTTTCCTGTTACGAGTCGCGCTGATTCCACATGGGTCGATAAATCATGGTGGAGACAGCGGAGACAAACTTTGATGAGAAAAGATTGCGTATTCGTGGCGGATTGGTTGAAAACCAAAGGACTACACAAGCTGTGTTCTGTATTTGAAGGTGTCTAAGAACGATTTATATCTATAATATATAAATATGCGTTGTCTAATAAACCATGTTAACATGCACAGCTTCAGAAGCATAATAGAAGCTACTGAAAAGTTACAACAGTATTCCATATCTAGTAATTTTCCCGGGGGTGGGGGCATTTGAACAGCTTTTCGGTCCGGTGAGGGGGAAATTTGAACAAAAATTTTCCAAAAATTCAAATGCCGGGGGTTGCCTGCGGGGGGTTGTTGAAGCTTCTATTTGACTGGTACATTAGTTGTTATTTCAATGTTATTTGCACTTAACGTCACGTACAGAGTACTGATTTCAGGTTTACATCGAGTTTTGACTCGGTATTGAGGTGTTGCGGTATTTGGCGATTTTTTTGCGGTATTGCGGTATTTCTCGAATTTTTTTGCGGTATTGCGGTGTCCAGAATCCCCCAATGTCCCCCTCAACAAGGAACGGACATGCACGAAGGCCAACTGCCCTATTTCCGGCACCAAATTGTGCTTAACACGCAATGCTGTTTACCAAATCACGTGTAACAACTGCAACCAACATTACATCGGGAGCACTACACGCTTTATCCACGATCGTGTGAGAGAACACCTGAACAATGATAACTCCTCCGTGAAGAAACACCTCTCTAAGTGCCAAAACAATGTCTTCAAAGGCATCGAAATCAAGAGTATTGTACTAGAAAACGACCCCGCAAATCTACGACTGTTCGAGGCGTTTTACATACGAAAGTACAAACCTACCATCAACTCCCGAGAGGAATGCAGCGAATTCGCGGACCTTTTATTCTTAAATTATCTAGCATATCTAGAACCTTCTTTTTGTTTTTTGTTTTTGTTTTTGTTTTGACACTCGATCATTAGATCATATCACTCGTTTTTATTCATATTTGTACCTCATTATTCATCTCAGGCATTTTACCCCCACATTCCTTCGCTTTTCACACATTTTTACTTTACATCTGTATATAAGCCCTACGCGGAATATTTTTTCTTATCCCTGATGATGCCGTAGATCGGCGAAAGCTTGGATTTTAAACGTTTTTAACGATTTTAACATCAATTTTACAGTAGTGTAAGGCCTCAATTGAATCTTTAACTATTTCATTTTAAATGCTACTGAAGGACAACATCCAACAATTCTTCCAAAGTTTGCTCATCCTCTTTACGTTTTCTTCTCATCAGCTTTTTAGCACTTACAGAAATAAATCTTGTCAGATGAAAACAGTCAATGATTTTACATTTTAGTTTGCAACTTTTTCACTTTAAAACATTACTGGTCTGGATGCCGGTCTAGATGGGAAAATCTAGACCGCGGTCAATATCCATTTCAGCCAATCAAATTCGTGAATTTGGTAGTTCCCAGTCCTTGTGAGACAAAGCCATATAATAATTCAACTTGTTATTAGCTGGCGTTTTTCCCGCTACAGCGCGCACATTCATTGGCTAGTTCATGGTCACATGACATCTAACAATGAAACTGTTTCCCGCCAAATGCCACGAGCGGGCAACATTGCAAAAACTATGACGTCAAACGGGAAACAGTTCACTGTTACCCGCGAAATGTTGATCGCTGTTGCACGTGATCAGAGGTGGCCTGATGTTGTCGCTGGAATCTCATCGCGAATTTCAAAATTTGCTTTTGTTTTGTTTTGCTATATAACAAATCACTTAATGACTAGTCCCTTGGGGAACAGTGAATTTTGTTTCCCTCAAATCTCAATGTTTCCCTCGACTTCGTGCACCTAACCCCCCCACCCCCCACCCCCAATTTTTTTCTGCTAAAACGAACCTACTTGTTATTTGAAATACATTGTACTACTGCGAAAAAAAGTTTGGATTTGGTTAAATCCTCGATTTTCTGTGCCCCGACGAAATCTCCAAAATAGCTCCAAAACACCACCATTTTGTTTCGCGACCAGGTTTGAGGAGAATGGGTCCAGCGGCGGTTGTGACGTCTACCCAGGAAGGATGGATATCTCAAGTCCTCTCATTTCCATGAGAATGGTACAATACACATTTGAAAAGAATGCAGAAACGCCTTCCAGAGGTCCTATCGGTTGTTGCAGCAATATCCCAGATTATTAATCCAGATTTATGATCGGCTAATGATACAATAAAGACGTAAACGATGGTTGATTTTGTCGAACCGAAACAAGCGAACTCAGTCTATGAGAACCATTGAAGAACTCTCCCTGGAATTTGTTCTGCAGACTTTCAAACGCTATTTTCATAAATTTTCTGCTTAAAGCTGACCAACAATTTGTAGAGATACTACCGACAACCTCTATCTTTCAATCCCGCAGTATTTATAACATAACCGGCAAAGATGTGCGATCGTTCATGATCAAGAAGCGTTACGACCGATGTGACTGATATGTAAATAGGCCGGCAACTGTAGGATAAAAGTCGAAGATTAATCCTTTAGAATTACATGATAGTAAAATTGTTAGACTCGCAGAGGTTTTCGAGGGTTTGGAAATCAGCAGTGCGTCAAAGATTCTGTGTAATAACGTCAACCGCGTAACATTATGCGCGGACCGCTTAGGGAACACATCCTTTTCGCTTATTTGACTAATTTCACTGCAAACTTTAAGAAAACTTCACTTTCGTTATTTGGAGTTACAACTTAAAACGTTCGACAATGGGAAATCGGCAATTGTATGAAATGTTTCCTCCCGCCTTGCTTCCCGCGGCTTCAAAAATTCAGGTCTAAACAGTACGATTTTGAGTCGATCGAAGCCAGTGTTTTGGACGTTTCAGTCCCAGCATACATTGGAACGATTAGCTTTGTTTTCCATTTTCTCGAGCAAATACAGAGAGCTGACTGAGGCGCCACTGTGCTTGGTTCCTGGGCAGATGTAATCAGCAACCACCGCCCCAGACTCCCTAAAACGCGGTCGTGCAACACTTCAAGCGCGACTTTGAAAACGCATAGAAAATAGAGGATTCAACAAAATTCAAAAACCTAAATTCTTCAAATAACAATTGGATTCATTTCAGCAAAAAAAAATTGGGGGGTTAGGTGCACTTTAAGTGCTAATCATTTCACTAATTGTCAACCTTAGTCCATCTACAACTCACCTTTTGCTATTCCTGTTGGCTTTATCACTCGGGAGCTTCACGCGGCCAAGTTTGAAAATGTGCTTGGAGTCGCCGTCCACAATTACGTCAAATGCGACGAGACGTTTAAGAGGGCAAACTGCCAAACAGTTTGTGCTCATTATTCTAAAAATAACACTAAGTAGGTCAGCGGACTTAATGTTAAACAGTCGAAGACAGAAGTCACATGAGCTGTCTTGGGAGTCAATGACACAGACGTCGTCACTGATAAACTTACAGTCAAAGAAGTAAGTAGCTCGACACAAAGTGCGGCATGTCATTCCTGACAATGCATCGAGGAGATACACACTCTGGTCATTCTCACGAG
Organism: Platygyra sinensis; assembly: GCA_019787425.1. Taxonomy (NCBI): domain Eukaryota; kingdom Metazoa; phylum Cnidaria; class Anthozoa; order Scleractinia; family Merulinidae; genus Platygyra; species Platygyra sinensis. The sequence continues at coordinate 11,495 of JAHPZR010042795.1, read as the reverse complement.
TTTTGGCGGAGATAACAACTAATTCCTCCGTAGGTGAGAACATTCCAGGTAGACTATACGAACATAACAGAGAATCAGACCAAGGCTTTCTCCACAGAATACGGCCTCTGCTATCTGCCAACTGAACAGAATGGCGGTCCGTGGACAACAACTGACATCTACTGTTACATACTATAGCTTCTCTTTCCAACGTCAGAATTGTTGACTCATATCCTTCATGAGAAAATGGAATTGATGCCACGTCTGGGCTTGTTGTATCCAGGACATTCACGTCATTTTCTTTTCCCACACAGGCCACCCGTTTCTCTGATATAGGCATCATCTCTTTGATGTAACACAGATTGGGCCACCTGCGAATGCACTCGGTCAATTCAACATTCCACAGTTCAGGAAAACTGTTTTTGGTTGTAAACAGAATGCCATTTTTAACTGACACAAGACGGCTGCACTCTCCACACTCAATGGTTTTCTCTGCCTTGAGCTCCCCACTTGAAACGTCCCAAGCCATAATTGTTAGTTCTCGTTCACTCATATCAACGAACTTCTGACTTGGAAAATCGAAGACAAATCTACTTTCAGTCCGTTCCTTGGCAACAACATAAACGAGCTCGCCATTCAAAGAAAACTTAATATCTTTAGCTACAAATTTATAATCGTGGTGGAATGAATTGGTGAAGCTTCTTAGCACAGCAGGACTAAGCATTGTTATGCCATTATTTCCAGGAAAATATTTCAACACACTCTGTTTGCTTAAAACAAACATAAATGCCTCCTCTACAAGAAAGTAGTCATTTCCGAATACCACAAAATTCATATCGCTCATTCTCTCAAAGATACACGAAAAAGGATCTCCTGACAAAAATCCAGCTTCACTATGTGATTCATGTTCCAAGGGCTGATACGAAACTTTGTCACCTAAAATCTGTAACAAAAAGGTGCCATTGCTATACCTTGTGACCTTAACCTTAAACACACAGTGGTTGATTTTATCAGAAAGTGATGCATGCCAGCAAAAAAGGAACTGACGGTCAGGGGAGAATTTAATCATTCCACACACTTTAGGGGTAGTCACTTGTGCTAGTGTTCTAAAATCTCCACTAACATCAACCAAACAAATTGAGCCCGTAGAATGCGAAATCGCTAGCATGTTTCCATCTTGAGAACAAGCAAATGATAAAATGTCTTCACCTCTAGTAATACGGGTAATCTCTGAACCATTCTCTAGACTCCACAGGACGAGGCATCTAGCATCATCGTGGCAATTTGACAACATCACAGTCTCGTCTCCTGAATTTGAAATTGAGCAAAACGTGAAACTACAGGTACTTTGGGGAAAAAGTGGTGACAGCTCCCCGCTCATAGCATAAGCATGACTTAGTATTCCTGGCAAGACAACTGTCTTAGTAGGATGAAAAACAACTGAGCGGTAGCACAACAAGACCGGTGAAGACGGAGATTTTCTATATCCTTCTTTCTCGTGATAACAATGTTTCTTTACCTTGACGGGACGTTTCCATACGAGCTTGCCAGTACGGAGTGACCACAAGGACTGGGAACTACCAAATTCACGAATTTGATTGGCTGAAATGGATATTGACCGCGGTCTAGATTTTCCCATCTAGACCGGCATCCAGACCAGTAATGTTTTAAAGTGAAAAAGTTGCAAACTAAAATGTAAAATCATTGACTGTTTTCATCTGACAAGATTTATTTCTGTAAGTGCTAAAAAGCTGATGAGAAGAAAACGTAAAGAGGATGAGCAAACTTTGGAAGAATTGTTGGATGTTGTCCTTCAGTAGCATTTAAAATGAAATAGTTAAAGATTCAATTGAGGCCTTACACTACTGTAAAATTGATGTTAAAATCGTTAAAAACGTTTAAAATCCAAGCTTTCGCCGATCTACGGCATCATCAGGGATAAGAAAAAATATTCCGCGTAGGGCTTATATACAGATGTAAAGTAAAAATGTGTGAAAAGCGAAGGAATGTGGGGGTAAAATGCCTGAGATGAATAATGAGGTACAAATATGAATAAAAACGAGTGATATGATCTAATGATCGAGTGTCAAAACAAAAACAAAAACAAAAAACAAAAAGAAGGTTCTAGATATGCTAGATAATTTAAGAATAAAAGGTCCGCGAATTCGCTGCATTCCTCTCGGGAGTTGATGGTAGGTTTGTACTTTCGTATGTAAAACGCCTCGAACAGTCGTAGATTTGCGGGGTCGTTTTCTAGTACAATACTCTTGATTTCGATGCCTTTGAAGACATTGTTTTGGCACTTAGAGAGGTGTTTCTTCACGGAGGAGTTATCATTGTTCAGGTGTTCTCTCACACGATCGTGGATAAAGCGTGTAGTGCTCCCGATGTAATGTTGGTTGCAGTTGTTACACGTGATTTGGTAAACAGCATTGCGTGTTAAGCACAATTTGGTGCCGGAAATAGGGCAGTTGGCCTTCGTGCATGTCCGTTCCTTGTTGAGGGGGACATTGGGGGATTCTGGACACCGCAATACCGCAAAAAAATTCGAGAAATACCGCAATACCGCAAAAAAATCGCCAAATACCGCAACACCTCAATACCGAGTCAAAACTCGATGTAAACCTGAAATCAGTACTCTGTACGTGACGTTAAGTGCAAATAACATTGAAATAACAACTAATGTACCAGTCAAATAGAAGCTTCAACAACCCCCCGCAGGCAACCCCCGGCATTTGAATTTTTGGAAAATTTTTGTTCAAATTTCCCCCTCACCGGACCGAAAAGCTGTTCAAATGCCCCCACCCCCGGGAAAATTACTAGATATGGAATACTGTTGTAACTTTTCAGTAGCTTCTATTATGCTTCTGAAGCTGTGCATGTTAACATGGTTTATTAGACAACGCATATTTATATATTATAGATATAAATCGTTCTTAGACACCTTCAAATACAGAACACAGCTTGTGTAGTCCTTTGGTTTTCAACCAATCCGCCACGAATACGCAATCTTTTCTCATCAAAGTTTGTCTCCGCTGTCTCCACCATGATTTATCGACCCATGTGGAATCAGCGCGACTCGTAACAGGAAAGCGAGGCTGGCGATCAAATTCCCCACCCTCTATGAGTGGTAATCAAATGCCCTCCCTCCCGGGCAGGAAGAGCTGTCAAATGCCCGGGGTATGCCAGGGAGGTATGTTTAAGGTTCGAATCGACTGGTACATAAGAGTTTGTTAATGAACGTTAAGCCGGGTAGTTTTCGATTCAGGTCATTTAGACAAAATAAACAAAACGTGTAACATTCATTGTCGTGTTGGCTAATAATTGACAAAAAGTTACCTACCCTTTGCCGATTGTGACACAAGGAATTGTAGTGAGAGCTCAGTTTCATTGGAAAGAATATCCACCATTCTAGAAAACCGAGAGTCTTAGTTCTGCAGTTACGTTTATGCACTCTGGTGGATGTTTTTGCAGGTTACAGTCCCCACGTCGTGCTACTACACTGTAAATATGTAAACAGTCTTACGTTGGTATTATGCTTTCTCTATTGGTGGCCGTGAGCGCGCAACTTCAATTCTGTTGTTCTTGTCCAGATGTCCTTCTGGTTTCTTCACTGCACCTGTATCGCAGAGGTCATGGGTTCGAATCCCGTTAAAGCGTGAATAGCCGCTTACTTAATTGCAGGACTTCCAGGGTCGGTTAGGTTTTAATTTTAATTGAGTTTACAACTTACCAAATACTCTCCGTGAACTTTACGAGTCTTTTTTCTTCCTTGTCTATCCGACATCTGAATTTGTTTCTCTTGGAATAGTTTTCTCCGCCTTTCTCCTCTTCGTAAAATATTGCAATACAATTTGATTACAGCGTGTTCACGAGGACCAGCCACTGCCATTGCCGAAGCGCGCGGGTTTAAAATGCTCCTTGACCCCATGACAAGTCTCAATGTTAAATATTAAATGATATTAAACGTCACGTCAGTGCAAGACCACGCGGCTGCGAATTGTAATTGGCTGATGAAACGTTAAAATTGTTGGTTGATTGGTACTGTTCATAATCACTTACGATCACGTTTCAAATAATAACTCGCGTGACGGAAGATGTCTGACATTCTGTTTTAGCTTGTTTCCGAAATAATCGCGGAGGATAAAAAAGCTTGGAAAACGTAGCAGGACTTAAATGATAATTTTTGATACCGCCCAAAATGCTAAAAAACCGCATCCCGCAGCTCCAGAAAATACCGCAATACCGCAATTCGAGATTAAAATTCCCGAAATACCGCAAGAAAAATGGTGCAATATCGCAATACCACAAACCCCAATGTCCCCCTCCTTGTTGTTGTTGTCACTACTTGATTTCAAAGTAACCATCTCCAAAGACGGCAAAAGCTCTTTTGAATTTTACAAAAAAACAGCAAAGAAACCAATATTCGTTCACCACCAATCAGCGATACCGAAAAAATCAAAGTTAAACTTCATTCGTAATGAGCGAAAACGCATCGAAGATAAATGCTCTACAAAAACGATAGCCAGGAAGCATCAAAATAGTTTTGACGACGTCCTCCGTCTCAACGGGTATCCTGAAAGCATTATAGATCAAACTAAGCATTCCCAGAACCACCAGAAAAACCCTCGACCTCTCAACACCTAATGGTCGTACCTGAAGATCCCATATTTCTCCGAACGTCTAAACTACAGATTCACAAGCATTTTCGGTAAAGAGGGCATACCAGTACGGGTCGCGCACAAATCATACACTCTCAGACGAGCTCTCTCCCACAACAACAAGGAACGGACATGCACGAAGGCCAACTGCCCTATTTCCGGCACCAAATTGTGCTTAACACGCAATGCTGTTTACCAAATCACGTGTAACAACTGCAACCAACATTACATTGGGAGCACTACACGCTTTATCCACGATCGTGTGAGAGAACACCTGAACAATGATAACTCCTCCGTGAAGAAACACCTCTCTAAGTGCCAAAACAATGTCTTCAAAGGCATCGAAATCAAGAGTATTGTACTAGAAAACGACCCCGCAAATCTACGACTGTTCGAGGCGTTTTACATACGAAAGTACAAACCTACCATCAACTCCCGAGAGGAATGCAGCGAATTCGCGGACCTTTTATTCTAAAATTATCTAGCATATCTAGAACCTTCCTTTTTTTTTGTTTGTTTTTTGTTTTTTTGTTTTTGTTTTGACACTCGATCATTAGATCATATCACTCGTTTTTATTCATATTTGTACCTCATTATTCATCTCAGGCATTTTGCCCCCACATTCCTTCGCTTTTCACACATTTTTACTTTACATCTGTATATAAGCCCTACGCGGAATATTTTTTCTTATCCCTGATGATGCCGTAGATCGGCGAAAGCTTGGATTTTAAACGTTTTTAACGATTTTAACATCAATTTTACAGTAGTGTAAGGCCTCAATTGAATCTTTAACTATTTCCATTGCAAGAATTAAATTCGGCTCATCGCCTTTCGCAAGCAAAATGTCAGTTAGTACAACCCAGTTACATTAAACGAATTAAATCGTTGTTGTTTTTGCCATATAATAAGCATCTTATTAACCGAGCTAATTCAGCCTGTATGGGAGAATCTTGACCTCGGTCGTGTGTACAGACCTCACTGCGTGCGGTCTTTACTTACGACCTCGGTCAAAATTCTGTCATACAGACCTCCAGCTCAGTTAATGAGAGCTAAATATAGACTATATATTCCCTTAAAAATATTGTTGCAAGTGCTTGATAATTAAGGACGGTGCTTACTAACTACAAAGGTTTTTGCAAGGACTATTAGAATCTGGAAAGAAAAATTCGGATAGCGACGCATTTTGTTCGAGATAATTAGCCTTGAATCTCAACAAAAATGCTCTGAAAGAAGAAAAAAAGGAAAGGATATTTCTCCATAGACTTCCTTAGAATTCCCCTTTACATACGGAAAAGCAAATAAAGATCTTAAAAGTTAAAAAAACTGCATGGAAAGTGACACCATGAAAACCATTTTTGGTATGTTTCTAATAACAAAATCGTTGCAACAGCGCTTTTAGCTTCTCTGACAGCCTTCCTCTATAAAAATAACAAACAAACTGCGGTTATAAACATGTAAAAACTTTCATTTATGAACTTGACGTTTCGTATGCTCCAACATACATCTTCAGAAGTAGCGGTTACCAAAACTACAATTAAATGTAAACACGAAGACTAATACCAAGTGAGGAAAGTAACGACAATGAAAAAGTATATGAAAATAAACAGACCTAGTTAAATCTGCTGGAAAAATTTAAATGGCTAGTAGAGATGAAGTTTCTCACTGCCAATATTTTCATCTTGAGGTGTTGAAGGGTATTGAGGAGGGCATCATAAAAAAATAAGGGAAAAAAAGGGGGGGCAGGTAAAATATTTTAGTAAAACTTTGAAATGGCATAATGTTTTAAAGTTAAAGAAATTGCTGTGGAACAAACATAGGAGACAGGATACAAATTTATTAGAAACTTTCCTTCTGCTTTGAAGAAACGTTTGATGACAAAACATGTGTAGCTAGTAAAGGGAACTTTAAACTAATGCAAGAGACCATAGATTTTCTCTTTCTAACACAAGAGACATTTTCTCTTAACTAACACTTATTTGCTAATACAACTTTCACTGTCACTCATCTTCATCTTCTCAGTCGTCGAGCTCTTCATAGACGCTTGTCAGTGCTGTTGTGGGAGTCACTTTCAGCAATGCTTTCATTCAGAATGTACTCTTCAGGGTACACGAGGGTGTGAACATAGTCCCTGATTTCCTGCTTAAGGTTGGTGGTGATTCTGCTTTTTGCAGCATTGGTGAAATAGTTCCCTTCCGAGAGCTGTGCGATGTATGGCCCATCTTGTCTAAATAACAGTGGCGACATCCTCAAGTTTTCTAGACGCTCTTCCGGACGGCCAGGCTAGGATGGTACACAAGGCATTGTGGAAAATCATTTCTTAGCGGGTTTCCAACACAGATTCCATAAACTCGTTGGACGTTGTTCTCAGCCCGCTCTCTCTTTCATTTATGTCACTTTCTGCGGGTTTTTTTTTCCTTTTTCTTTTGTTGATCTTTGTGCTGTTTGTGAATGCCCATGAGTATGTTGTCATAACCTCTCTTCCAGGAAGAGGGGACCGAATGTGACCAGACTTGGCCTCTAGATCTCGTGGCATTAAAAGATTTATTCATGTGAGAGTGATGCAGGCGACATCATTTCAAAAACGTGCAGCAACTATCAAAATATTTCTACGTGGTTCAAATTTTACTCAGTTACATCTCAATGTTGAAATTTGTGTCGATAAAGCTATCACAAAAACCATTTTCAAAGACGTCCGTTGAAATGTCGATATTATACCAGCCGCATAATTAAAGTATTCAGAAAAAATGTAGTAATCAACTGGTTTGGAAAAAGAGATATCGTATTCCGTTCTGAGCGGCTATTGATTCCAGTTGAAGCTGTTAATAGGTATTTAGCGACGAATAAGTTTCTCCTTAAAATCGGCCTCGCACCTTCCTTTCTATGTACATTTTGTCATAAAAGGGGAATCTATTGAACACCTTTCTAATAGAATGCGACTATTTAAACAAGTTCTGGCAGGATTTAATATGATAGATATGAAAGCCGAGGCGTTATCAGAGATTGACAAAATTTTTGGATTCCGAAAAAGGCAAATAGCTTTTCATCTAACCAACCATTCCTTAATCCAGGTAACACAAAATATATACTTGTGCCGAAATTAAAGTTGTGCAAACGTAGCCTACATATCCAAATTGAAACTACGATTGCTCAATCAAATAGTAAGCGAACTTTCATAACATTAAGTGGAGAAATCTGTATCACATTATTGTATTCTTAGTGTATTCCATCTGATTGTTTAATTCGCCTAAGTATCACTAGATAACAAAATATAACAACTCCGTCCATAAGAATATTATAAAGCTAGTGTCGTTTTTTTTTTCACTCTGGTTATTTTTTCCTATTTATGTAAATTTATGTACTATATTACTGTGTTGCAAGTTCGATGTTTTTAGTGGTAGGTAGTTTGTAGTCCAAACAGAACTCAGGGATGTCGGAAAACACAACAGGATATTTATTCCACACGAACGCAGTATTCCCACAGAGGACTTCACAACAAGCACACGTCAGGCTTGTAACTACACTTGGACTTCCGTCACTCTTGTATCAACACACGGCCTCTTGCCAAATATCCACGTAACCTCTCTGTGACACTTCACAAACACGACATCTGTCGATTACACGCGACCTTCGTCACACTTCAGTAAACACTACTGACTCACGAAATTATTCTCTTAGCACTCCTGAGAAATAAAATCATCTGAACACTTCACTGATTTACTTACATACTTTACAGCAAAACGTTCTACAACTTTCCGGCTCGACTAAATAAAGTAACCTTACAATATAAACTATTTACAGCAGCAAACGTAAACGACTAAAATAAATTGCTTAGTCACCGTGACAAGGCTAATTAAATATGCACGAAACTTCTAGATCAAATTAGCATATACTCGAATGTTCCAAGTGACGCAAGTCACGCCACAATTTTTCGTAACATACTCTTACTAGTACATAGTACATAGCATATTTAGTATAGAAAAAGCTATGTAATTTATTCTATACACCCGTGTAGAATGTAATTTTGGAAGTAACCTTAAATCAATAGAAATTAATAAAATACAAGATAAATATAAAAATAAATAAATTAACGAAACGCCAAGAAATTGCTTCTTATTCTTTCTTTCCAGCGTGACCAAGAAACTGTAGATCAAAGACTTTTGAAAAACGAGGTAAGCTGTCAGGCAACATAAAGTGTTGTTTGGGATATCTTAAGTTAGAAAATGATGCAATTATATTTGACACTTCATGACACCGTGCCAAAGCATAAATGTCGGAGAAATTCTAGCCTCGAACATGCAATCGTGGCGCCATGGAATCCTAGAGTGTTCAGGGCACACGCTTATTGCTGGAGTTCAATCTGATTTCTGTAATATAACATGTGGTATTCCACAGGGGAGTAGTATAGTAGTTGGGGGTTCGAGCACAGTTTTCCAACACATTTTCCCAGCACAGTTTTCTGCATTGGATTTTCAAAATATAATTGGGGTTCGAGCCCCCTGTCTTCAATTAATCAAAAATATAAAACCAAATCTGATTCAAATTCTATTCAATAAAACCTGAACCAACACTGAAACCAAAATCTGAACCAATATAGAAACCAAATCTTTAATCCAAAACTTTAAAATAAATCTATGAACTGAAACTAAAGATGAAAATATTGGGATAGGAGTTAGAACCAAAACGAAAACCCGGGACATCGGTCTGGTACTAAAACCTTGAAGTATCAAAGCATGATCACATTGCGTGACTTCTCAGAAAACCTGATGTCATATTTGGGGATTCCCCACTGACAAGTCTAGACATGTATGGAAATGAGTCATCGCATATCCTATTGTTGTTACTTTATTTCTTACGCGTAAGAAACATATTGCCTGTATTTGTGACACTTGTATGTAGGCCGGCACAGCTGTGCCGTGACGTCATATGAAGTGACATAAAATGTATTATTTACTAATAATATAAGATGGATTGTAATTCTCAAATTCACGATGAATTGAAGACTATGGAGGAGTCGACATGCCCTTTCTGTGATCAACAATTAGTAGAAGTTGTTAAAGCGGTTGAGTCATGTTGTAGTAAACAGGATATGGAAAATGTAAATGGTATGAATATCTGTATAAATTGTGGTTTAGTTCATGGTTGTGATTATGTCACAGAGTGCTTCAATTTCTATGAAAATATGCATCTGATAAAACATAAATCGAGATATCATCGAAATTACCATATTGATAATGTGTTATTTAGTATATCCAGTGAGAATGATATTCAATTGACTCATAAACAAAGGAATCAGATGCATAAAGTATTCATTGAGATTGATGGTGTTTTTCATAAAGTTAATCATGGGAAAAAACGGATAATAAGCATCAAATTCATCCTCAAGCAATTATTCAAGATGCTCGGGCTTCCTTACAAAGATATCTTTATAACAAAGTCTAAGAGGACGCTAAAATATTATGAACGATATTGGGAAAAGGTTCAATCATTGATAGGTGATAGAATTCAGTTGATAATTAACAAATGAATTTTTCATCATATTTCACCAAATATTTATCAACAATAGGACTGTTGTCTGTCACATAATCATCAATATTCCTCATTGTGTTGTAAATATGAGATGAATTGAAATTTCCACTTCTCATCATATCTTTTATTTCATTTAGCAAATGTTGATAGCTTTGGTAAGCATTTGTACAATTTTGGATTTTAAGATCAAGGTTTTTATGCGACATCCAACCCTGAATCAAAAGCGCTGCAGTGCTGATGGCAACCAAACTAATACCACCGGTTGCTATACTGGAAGCTAAACCACCGGATGCAAATATGATGGATAATGAGTTCCCAAGTAATTTATGTTTTTTGAATCTTTTTAATGCTTGTTTGTAGGCAAAACACTTTTTATGATATGTGCGGTAGTAAGACTTTAATTCTTCAATCTGTTCTTCTGTCAATTCATCTGAAATATGATTCCAGTTGAATATACTTTTCAATGGTTCTTTATTATGAATAAAACCATTCAACGTATATATACTTCTTCGTGGCTCTTTCATATACATATTAGTTACACAATTGTACCTTGACTCTTTTCATATTCTTTGATATCTCCATAAGCATCACTACTCAAATTATAGATATTTTTAGTTATTAAACCTCTCTGAATGGTGAAAGGAGAATCTGACACATATATTATATTGAATTCTTCATTTAAATCTTTAATACCATCATGAAGTACACTTACCTCGTGGGATAGACTACTGAAAATGATGTTCATGGTATTATTTATAATGAATAACCAAAAATATAATTTTTTTCCTTTAACATTATTTGGAATGAATATTGTTCTTAAACTTGGCTCATTGATTAAAGCATTTTTTGAAACTATTACTCTGTCTTTTGTGATGAAAATATTGATTAATGGAATATCTGAAAACCAATGTAGAGTTATTATCATGCTATCATTTGTATTATCATCATGTTGGAAGACTAAATAAAAAGTCAAATCTCCATCATTTTCATCATTTGTCAAATATGAATAATTATTTTGAGTTCTACTCTCAGAAGAATCAGGGAAATAAATTTCCTTTATTAATGATAATTTTTTGTCATTTCTTATTAAATTTCTGTATATAATTTTGACTGTTGAAGATAAATTGAAGGCTTCGGTGGAAAAAGGGCGTTAGGTTTTTTACTGAAAAGTGAACTTTGTCGAAAACGCTCCAAATTTCGCATGCAGTTTTGTTTCCGTGTGTCAAACAATGTTCTGCATGTTTTTTCCCTGAAGTTTGCTTCCTTTTTGAGATATTACGTATGCAAAAAAACACATTTTTCCAAGGGCATCCTCTGGGGACCTTTTGT
>JAHPZR010042794.1:0-22523 GCA_019787425.1 Platygyra sinensis | reverse complement strand
ATTATATACAGAAATTTAATAAGAAATGACAAAAAATTATCATTAATAAAGGAAATTTATTTCCCTGATTCTTCTGAGAGTAGAACTCAAAATAATTATTCATATTTGACAAATGATGAAAATGATGGAGATTTGACTTTTTATTTAGTCTTCCAACATGATGATAATACAAATGATAGCATGATAATAACTCTACATTGGTTTTCAGATATTCCATTAATCAATATTTTCATCACAAAAGACAGAGTAATAGTTTCAAAAAATGCTTTAATCAATGAGCCAAGTTTAAGAACAATATTCATTCCAAATAATGTTAAAGGAAAAAAATTATATTTTTGGTTATTCATTATAAATAATACCATGAACATCATTTTCAGTAGTCTATCCCACGAGGTAAGTGTACTTCATGATGGTATTAAAGATTTAAATGAAGAATTCAATATAATATATGTGTCAGATTCTCCTTTCACCATTCAGAGAGGTTTAATAACTAAAAATATCTATAATTTGAGTAGTGATGCTTATGGAGATATCAAAGAATATGAAAAGAGTCAAGGTACAATTGTGTAACTAATATGTATATGAAAGAGCCACGAAGAAGTATATATACGTTGAATGGTTTTATTCATAATAAAGAACCATTGAAAAGTATATTCAACTGGAATCATATTTCAGATGAATTGACAGAAGAACAGATTGAAGAATTAAAGTCTTACTACCGCACATATCATAAAAAGTGTTTTGCCTACAAACAAGCATTAAAAAGATTCAAAAAACATAAATTACTTGGGAACTCATTATCCATCATATTTGCATCCGGTGGTTTAGCTTCCAGTATAGCAACCGGTGGTATTAGTTTGGTTGCCATCAGCACTGCAGCGCTTTTGATTCAGGGTTGGATGTCGCATAAAAACCTTGATCTTAAAATCCAAAATTGTACAAATGCTTACCAAAGCTATCAACATTTGCTAAATGAAATAAAAGATATGATGAGAAGTGGAAATTTCAATTCATCTCATATTTACAACACAATGAGGAATATTGATGATTATGTGACAGACAACAGTCCTATTGTTGATAAATATTTGGTGAAATATGATGAAAAATTCATTTGTTAATTATCAACTGAATTCTATCACCTATCAATGATTGAACCTTTTCCCAATATCGTTCATAATATTTTAGCGTCCTCTTAGACTTTGTTATAAAGATATCTTTGTAAGGAAGCCCGAGCATCTTGAATAATTGCTTGAGGATGAATTTGATGCTTATTATCCGTTTTTTCCCATGATTAACTTTATGAAAAACACCATCAATCTCAATGAATACTTTATGCATCTGATTCCTTTGTTTATGAGTCAATTGAATATCATTCTCACTGGATATACTAAATAACACATTATCAATATGGTAATTTCGATGATATCTCGATTTATGTTTTATCAGATGCATATTTTCATAGAAATTGAAGCACTCTGTGACATAATCACAACCATGAACTAAACCACAATTTATACAGATATTCATACCATTTACATTTTCCATATCCTGTTTACTACAACATGACTCAACCGCTTTAACAACTTCTACTAATTGTTGATCACAGAAAGGGCATGTCGACTCCTCCATAGTCTTCAATTCATCGTGAATTTGAGAATTACAATCCATCTTATATTATTAGTAAATAATACATTTTATGTCACTTCATATGACGTCACGGCACAGCTGTGCCGGCCTACATACAAGTGTCACAAATACAGGCAATATGTTTCTTACGCGTAAGAAATAAAGTAACAACAATAGGATATGCGATGACTCATTTCCATACATGTCTAGACTTGTCAGTGGGGAATCCCCAAATATGACATCAGGTTTTCTGAGAAGTCACGCAATGTGATCATGCTTTGATACTTCAAGGTTTTAGTACCAGACCGATGTCCCGGGTTTTCGTTTTGGTTCTAACTCCTATCCCAATATTTTCATCTTTAGTTTCAGTTCATAGATTTATTTTAAAGTTTTGGATTAAAGATTTGGTTTCTATATTGGTTCAGATTTTGGTTTCAGTGTTGGTTCAGGTTTTATTGAATAGAATTTGAATCAGATTTGGTTTTATATTTTTGATTAATTGAAGACAGGGGGCTCGAACCCCAATTATATTTTGAAAATCCAATGCAGAAAACTGTGCTGGGAAAATGTGTTGGAAAACTGTGCTCGAACCCCCAACTACTATACTACTCCCCTGTGGAATACCACATGTTATATTACAGAAATCAGATTGAACTCCAGCAATAAGCGTGTGCCCTGAACACTCTAGGATTCCATGGCGCCACGATTGCATGTTCGAGGCTAGAATTTCTCCGACATTTATGCTTTGGCACGGTGTCATGAAGTGTCAAATATAATTGCATCATTTTCTAACTTAAGATATCCCAAACAACACTTTATGTTGCCTGACAGCTTACCTCGTTTTTCAAAAGTCTTTGATCTACAGTTTCTTGGTCACGCTGGAAAGAAAGAATAAGAAGCAATTTCTTGGCGTTTCGTTAATTTATTTATTTTTATATTTATCTTGTATTTTATTAATTTCTATTGATTTAAGGTTACTTCCAAAATTACATTCTACACGGGTGTATAGAATAAATTACATAGCTTTTTCTATACTAAATATGCTATGTACTATGTACTAGTAAGAGTATGTTACGAAAAATTGTGGCGTGACTTGCGTCACTTGGAACATTCGAGTATATGCTAATTTGATCTAGAAGTTTCGTGCATATTTAATTAGCCTTGTCACGGTGACTAAGCAATTTATTTTAGTCGTTTACGTTTGCTGCTGTAAATAGTTTATATTGTAAGGTTACTTTATTTAGTCGAGCCGGAAAGTTGTAGAACGTTTTGCTGTAAAGTATGTAAGTAAATCAGTGAAGTGTTCAGATGATTTTATTTCTCAGGAGTGCTAAGAGAATAATTTCGTGAGTCAGTAGTGTTTACTGAAGTGTGACGAAGGTCGCGTGTAATCGACAGATGTCGTGTTTGTGAAGTGTCACAGAGAGGTTACGTGGATATTTGGCAAGAGGCCGTGTGTTGATACAAGAGTGACGGAAGTCCAAGTGTAGTTACAAGCCTGACGTGTGCTTGTTGTGAAGTCCTCTGTGGGAATACTGCGTTCGTGTGGAATAAATATCCTGTTGTGTTTTCCGACATCCCTGAGTTCTGTTTGGACTACAAACTACCTACCACTAAAAACATCGAACTTGCAACACAGTAATATAGTACATAAATTTACATAAATAGGAAAAAATAACCAGAGTGAAAAAAAAAACGACACTAGCTTTATAATATTCTTATGGACGGAGTTGTTATATTTTGTTATCTAGTGATACTTAGGCGAATTAAACAATCAGATGGAATACACTAAGAATACAATAATGTGATACAGATTTCTCCACTTAATGTTATGAAAGTTCGCTTACTATTTGATTGAGCAATCGTAGTTTCAATTTGGATATGTAGGCTACGTTTGCACAACTTTAATTTCGGCACAAGTATATATTTTGTGTTACCTGGATTAAGGAATGGTTGGTTAGATGAAAAGCTATTTGCCTTTTTCGGAATCCAAAAATTTTGTCAATCTCTGATAACGCCTCGGCTTTCATATCTATCATATTAAATCCTGCCAGAACTTGTTTAAATAGTCGCATTCTATTAGAAAGGTGTTCAATAGATTCCCCTTTTATGACAAAATGTACATAGAAAGGAAGGTGCGAGGCCGATTTTAAGGAGAAACTTATTCGTCGCTAAATACCTATTAACAGCTTCAACTGGAATCAATAGCCGCTCAGAACGGAATACGATATCTCTTTTTCCAAACCAGTTGATTACTACATTTTTTCTGAATACTTTAATTATGCGGCTGGTATAATATCGACATTTCAACGGACGTCTTTGAAAATGGTTTTTGTGATAGCTTTATCGACACAAATTTCAACATTGAGATGTAACTGAGTAAAATTTGAACCACGTAGAAATATTTTGATAGTTGCTGCACGTTTTTGAAATGATGTCGCCTGCATCACTCTCACATGAATAAATCTTTTAATGCCACGAGATCTAGAGGCCAAGTCTGGTCACATTCGGTCCCCTCTTCCTGGAAGAGAGGTTATGACAACATACTCATGGGCATTCACAAACAGCACAAAGATCAACAAAAGAAAAAGGAAAAAAAACCCGCAGAAAGTGACATAAATGAAAGAGAGAGCGGGCTGAGAACAACGTCCAACGAGTTTATGGAATCTGTGTTGGAAACCCGCTAAGAAATGATTTTCCACAATGCCTTGTGTACCATCCTAGCCTGGCCGTCCGGAAGAGCGTCTAGAAAACTTGAGGATGTCGCCACTGTTATTTAGACAAGATGGGCCATACATCGCACAGCTCTCGGAAGGGAACTATTTCACCAATGCTGCAAAAAAGCAGAATCACCACCAACCTTAAGCAGGAAATCAGGACTATGTTCACACCCTCGTGTACCCTGAAGAGTACATTCTGAATGAAAGCATTGCTGAAAGTGACTCCCACAACAGCACTGACAAGCGTCTATGAAGAGCTCGACGACTGAGAAGATGAAGATGAGTGACAGTGAAAGTTGTATTAGCAAATAAGTGTTAGTTAAGAGGAAAATGTCTCTTGTGTTAGAAAGAGAAAATCTATGGTCTCTTGCATTAGTTTAAAGTTCCCTTTACTAGCTACACATGTTTTGTCATCAAACGTTTCTTCAAAGCAGAAGGAAAGTTTCTAATAAATTTGTATCCTGTCTCCTATGTTTGTTCCACAGCAATTTCTTTAACTTTAAAACATTATGCCATTTCAAAGTTTTACTAAAATATTTTACCTGCCCCCCCTTTTTTTCCCTTATTTTTTTATGATGCCCTCCTCAATACCCTTCAACACCTCAAGATGAAAATATTGGCAGTGAGAAACTTCATCTCTACTAGCCATTTAAATTTTTCCAGCAGATTTAACTAGGTCTGTTTATTTTCATATACTTTTTCATTGTCGTTACTTTCCTCACTTGGTATTAGTCTTCGTGTTTACATTTAATTGTAGTTTTGGTAACCGCTACTTCTGAAGATGTATGTTGGAGCATACGAAACGTCAAGTTCATAAATGAAAGTTTTTACATGTTTATAAACCGCAGTTTGTTTGTTATTTTTATAGAGGAAGGCTGTCAGAGAAGCTAAAAGCGCTGTTGCAACGATTTTGTTATTAGAAACATACCAAAAATGGTTTTCATGGTGTCACTTTCCATGCAGTTTTTTTTAACTTTTAAGATCTTTATTTGCTTTTCCGTATGTAAAGGGGAATTCTAAGGAAGTCTATGGAGAAATATCCTTTCCTTTTTTTCTGCTTTCAGAGCATTTTTGTTGAGATTCAAGGCTAATTATCTCGAACAAAATGCGTCGCTATCCGAATTTTTCTTTCCAGATTCTAATAGTCCTTGCAAAAACCTTTGTAGTTAGTAAGCACCGTCCTTAATTATCAAGCACTTGCAACAATATTTTTAAGGGAATATATAGTCTATATTTAGCTCTCATTAACTGAGCTGGAGGTCTGTATGACAGAATTTTGACCGAGGTCGTAAGTAAAGACCGCACGCAGTGAGGTCTGTACACACGACCGAGGTCAAGATTCTCCCATACAGGCTGAATTAGCTCGGTTAATAAGATGCTTATTATATGGCAAAAACAACAACGATTTAATTCGTTTAATGTAACTGGGTTGTACTAACTGACATTTTGCTTGCGAAAGGCGATGAGCCGAATTTAATTCTTGCAATGGAAATAGTTAAAGATTCAATTGAGGCCTTACACTACTGTAAAATTGATGTTAAAATCGTTAAAAACGTTTAAAATCCAAGCTTTCGCCGATCTACGGCATCATCAGGGATAAGAAAAAATATTCCGCGTAGGGCTTATATACAGATGTAAAGTAAAAATGTGTGAAAAGCGAAGGAATGTGGGGGCAAAATGCCTGAGATGAATAATGAGGTACAAATATGAATAAAAACGAGTGATATGATCTAATGATCGAGTGTCAAAACAAAAACAAAAAAACAAAAAACAAACAAAAAAAAAGGAAGGTTCTAGATATGCTAGATAATTTTAGAATAAAAGGTCCGCGAATTCGCTGCATTCCTCTCGGGAGTTGATGGTAGGTTTGTACTTTCGTATGTAAAACGCCTCGAACAGTCGTAGATTTGCGGGGTCGTTTTCTAGTACAATACTCTTGATTTCGATGCCTTTGAAGACATTGTTTTGGCACTTAGAGAGGTGTTTCTTCACGGAGGAGTTATCATTGTTCAGGTGTTCTCTCACACGATCGTGGATAAAGCGTGTAGTGCTCCCAATGTAATGTTGGTTGCAGTTGTTACACGTGATTTGGTAAACAGCATTGCGTGTTAAGCACAATTTGGTGCCGGAAATAGGGCAGTTGGCCTTCGTGCATGTCCGTTCCTTGTTGTTGTGGGAGAGAGCTCGTCTGAGAGTGTATGATTTTGTGCGCGACCCGTACTGGTATGCCCTCTTTACCGAAAATGCTTGTGAATCTGTAGTTTAGACGTTCGGAGAAATATGGGATCTTCAGGTACGACCATTAGGTGTTGAGAGGTCGAGGGTTTTTCTGGTGGTTCTGGGAATGCTTAGTTTGATCTATAATGCTTTCAGGATACCCGTTGAGACGGAGGACGTCGTCAAAACTATTTTGATGCTTCCTGGCTATCGTTTTTGTAGAGCATTTATCTTCGATGCGTTTTCGCTCATTACGAATGAAGTTTAACTTTGATTTTTTCGGTATCGCTGATTGGTGGTGAACGAATATTGGTTTCTTTGCTGTTTTTTTGTAAAATTCAAAAGAGCTTTTGCCGTCTTTGGAGATGGTTACTTTGAAATCAAGTAGTGACAACAACAACAAGGAGGGGGACATTGGGGTTTGTGGTATTGCGATATTGCACCATTTTTCTTGCGGTATTTCGGGAATTTTAATCTCGAATTGCGGTATTGCGGTATTTTCTGGAGCTGCGGGATGCGGTTTTTTAGCATTTTGGGCGGTATCAAAAATTATCATTTAAGTCCTGCTACGTTTTCCAAGCTTTTTTATCCTCCGCGATTATTTCGGAAACAAGCTAAAACAGAATGTCAGACATCTTCCGTCACGCGAGTTATTATTTGAAACGTGATCGTAAGTGATTATGAACAGTACCAATCAACCAACAATTTTAACGTTTCATCAGCCAATTACAATTCGCAGCCGCGTGGTCTTGCACTGACGTGACGTTTAATATCATTTAATATTTAACATTGAGACTTGTCATGGGGTCAAGGAGCATTTTAAACCCGCGCGCTTCGGCAATGGCAGTGGCTGGTCCTCGTGAACACGCTGTAATCAAATTGTATTGCAATATTTTACGAAGAGGAGAAAGGCGGAGAAAACTATTCCAAGAGAAACAAATTCAGATGTCGGATAGACAAGGAAGAAAAAAGACTCGTAAAGTTCACGGAGAGTATTTGGTAAGTTGTAAACTCAATTAAAATTAAAACCTAAACCGACCCTGGAAGTCCTGCAATTAAGTAAGCGGCTATTCACGCTTTAACGGGATTCGAACCCATGACCTCTGCGATACAGGTGCAGTGAAGAAACCAGAAGGACATCTGGACAAGAACAACAGAATTGAAGTTGCGCGCTCACGGCCACCAATAGAGAAAGCATAATACCAACGTAAGACTGTTTACATATTTACAGTGTAGTAGCACGACGTGGGGACTGTAACCTGCAAAAACATCCACCAGAGTGCATAAACGTAACTGCAGAACTAAGACTCTCGGTTTTCTAGAATGGTGGATATTCTTTCCAATGAAACTGAGCTCTCACTACAATTCCTTGTGTCACAATCGGCAAAGGGTAGGTAACTTTTTGTCAATTATTAGCCAACACGACAATGAATGTTACACGTTTTGTTTATTTTGTCTAAATGACCTGAATCGAAAACTACCCGGCTTAACGTTCATTAACAAACTCTTATGTACCAGTCGATTCGAACCTTAAACATACCTCCCTGGCATACCCCGGGCATTTGACAGCTCTTCCTGCCCGGGAGGGAGGGCATTTGATTACCACTCATAGAGGGTGGGGAATTTGATCGCCAGCCTCGCTTTCCTGTTACGAGTCGCGCTGATTCCACATGGGTCGATAAATCATGGTGGAGACAGCGGAGACAAACTTTGATGAGAAAAGATTGCGTATTCGTGGCGGATTGGTTGAAAACCAAAGGACTACACAAGCTGTGTTCTGTATTTGAAGGTGTCTAAGAACGATTTATATCTATAATATATAAATATGCGTTGTCTAATAAACCATGTTAACATGCACAGCTTCAGAAGCATAATAGAAGCTACTGAAAAGTTACAACAGTATTCCATATCTAGTAATTTTCCCGGGGGTGGGGGCATTTGAACAGCTTTTCGGTCCGGTGAGGGGAAATTTGAACAAAATTTTCCAAAAATTCAAATGCCGGGGGTTGCCTGCGGGGGGTTGTTGAAGCTTCTATTTGACTGGTACATTAGTTGTTATTTCAATGTTATTTGCACTTAACGTCACGTACAGAGTACTGATTTCAGGTTTACATCGAGTTTTGACTCGGTATTGAGGTGTTGCGGTATTTGGCGATTTTTTTGCGGTATTGCGGTATTTCTCGAATTTTTTTGCGGTATTGCGGTGTCCAGAATCCCCCAATGTCCCCCTCAACAAGGAACGGACATGCACGAAGGCCAACTGCCCTATTTCCGGCACCAAATTGTGCTTAACACGCAATGCTGTTTACCAAATCACGTGTAACAACTGCAACCAACATTACATCGGGAGCACTACACGCTTTATCCACGATCGTGTGAGAGAACACCTGAACAATGATAACTCCTCCGTGAAGAAACACCTCTCTAAGTGCCAAAACAATGTCTTCAAAGGCATCGAAATCAAGAGTATTGTACTAGAAAAACGACCCCGCAAATCTACGACTGTTCGAGGCGTTTTACATACGAAAGTACAAACCTACCATCAACTCCCGAGAGGAATGCAGCGAATTCGCGGACCTTTTATTCTTAAATTATCTAGCATATCTAGAACCTTCTTTTTTGTTTTTGTTTTTGTTTTTGTTTTGACACTCGATCATTAGATCATATCACTCGTTTTTATTCATATTTGTACCTCATTATTCATCTCAGGCATTTTACCCCCACATTCCTTCGCTTTTCACACATTTTTACTTTACATCTGTATATAAGCCCTACGCGGAATATTTTTTCTTATCCCTGATGATGCCGTAGATCGGCGAAAGCTTGGATTTTAAACGTTTTTAACGATTTTTAACATCAATTTTACAGTAGTGTAAGGCCTCATTGAATCTTTAACTATTTCATTTTAAATGCTACTGAAGGACAACATCCAACAATTCTTCCAAAGTTTGCTCATCCTCTTTACGTTTTCTTCTCATCAGCTTTTTAGCACTTACAGAAATAAATCTTGTCAGATGAAAACAGTCAATGATTTTACATTTTAGTTTGCAACTTTTTCACTTTAAAAACATTACTGGTCTGGATGCCGGTCTAGATGGGAAAATCTAGACCGCGGTCAATATCCATTTTCAGCCATCAAATTCGTGAATTTGGTAGTTCCCAGTCCTTGTGGTCACTCCGTACTGGCAAGCTCGTATGGAAACGTCCCGTCAAGGTAAAGAAACATTGTTATCACGAGAAAGAAGGATATAGAAAATCTCCGTCTTCACCGGTCTTGTTGTGCTACCGCTCAGTTGTTTTTCATCCTACTAAGACAGTTGTCTTGCCAGGAATACTAAGTCATGCTTATGCTATGAGCGGGGAGCTGTCACCACTTTTTCCCCAAAGTACCTGTAGTTTCACGTTTTGCTCATTTCAAATTCAGGAGACGAGACTGTGATGTTGTCAAATTGCCACGATGATGCTAGATGCCTCGTCCTGTGGAGTCTAGAGAATGGTTCAGAGATTACCCGTATTACTAGAGGTGAAGACATTTTATCATTTGCTTGTTCTCAAGATGGAAACATGCTAGCGATTCGCATTCTACGGGCTCAATTTGTTTGGTTGATGTTAGTGGAGATTTTAGAACACTAGCACAAGTGACTACCCCTAAAGTGTGTGGAATGATTAAATTCTCCCCTGACCGTCAGTTCCTTTTTTGCTGGCATGCATCACTTTCTGATAAAATCAACCACTGTGTGTTTAAGGTTAGGTCACAAGGTATAGCAATGGCACCTTTTTGTTACAGATTTTAGGTGACAAAGTTTCGTATCAGCCCTTGGAACATGAATCACATAGTGAAGCTGGATTTTTGTCAGGAGATCCTTTTTCGTGTATCTTTGAGAGAATGAGCGATATGAATTTTGTGGTATTCGGAAATGACTACTTTCTTGTAGAGGAGGCATTTATGTTTGTTTTAAGCAACAGAGTGTGTTGAAATATTTTCCTGGAAATAATGGCATAACAATGCTTAGTCCTGCTGTGCTAAGAAGCTTCACCAATTCATTCCACCACGATTATAAATTTGTAGCTAAAGATATTAAGTTTTCTTTGAATGGCGAGCTCGTTTATGTTGTTGCCAAGGAACGGACTGAAAGTAGATTTGTCTTCGATTTTCCAAGTCAGAAGTTCGTTGATATGAGTGAACGAGAACTAACAATTATGGCTTGGGACGTTTCAAGTGGGGAGCTCAAGGCAGAGAAAACCATTGAGTGTGGAGAGTGCAGCCGTCTTGTGTCAGTTAAAAATGGCATTCTGTTTACAACCAAAAACAGTTTTCCTGAACTGTGGAATGTTGAATTGACCGAGTGCATTCGCAGGTGGCCCAATCTGTGTTACATCAAAGAGATGATGCCTATATCAGAGAAACGGGTGGCCTGT
This sequence comes from Platygyra sinensis, assembly GCA_019787425.1. Taxonomy (NCBI): domain Eukaryota; kingdom Metazoa; phylum Cnidaria; class Anthozoa; order Scleractinia; family Merulinidae; genus Platygyra; species Platygyra sinensis. The sequence continues at coordinate 11,541 of JAHPZR010042794.1, read as the reverse complement.
GTGGGAAAAGAAAATGACGTGAATGTCCTGGATACAACAAGCCCAGACGTGGCATCAATTCCATTTTCTCATGAAGGATATGAGTCAACAATTCTGACGTTGGAAAGAGAAGCTATAGTATGTAACAGTAGATGTCAGTTGTTGTCCACGGACCGCCATTCTGTTCAGTTGGCAGATAGCAGAGGCCGTATTCTGTGGAGAAAGCCTTGGTCTGATTCTCTGTTATGTTCGTATAGTCTACCTGGAATGTTCTCACCTACGGAGGAATTAGTTGTTATCTCCGCCAAAACTCGTGAGAATGACCAGAGTGTGTATCTCCTCGATGCATTGTCAGGAATGACATGCCGCACTTTGTGTCGAGCTACTTACTTCTTTGACTGTAAGTTTATCAGTGACGACGTCTGTGTCATTGACTCCCAAGACAGCTCATGTGACTTCTGTCTTCGACTGTTTAACATTAAGTCCGCTGACCTACTTAGTGTTATTTTTAGAATAATGAGCACAAACTGTTTGGCAGTTTGCCCTCTTAAACGTCTCGTCGCATTTGACGTAATTGTGGACGGCGACTCCAAGCACATTTTCAAACTTGGCCGCGTGAAGCTCCCGAGTGATAAAGCCAACAGGAATAGCAAAAGGTGAGTTGTAGATGGACTAAGGTTGACAATTAGTGAAATGATTAGCACTTAAAGTGCACCTAACCCCCCAATTTTTTTTTGCTGAAATGAATCCACTTGTTATTTGAAGAATTTAGGTTTTTGAATTTTGTTGAATCCTCTATTTTCTATGCGTTTTCAAAGTCGCGCTTGAAGTGTTGCACGACCGCGTTTTAGGGAGTCTGGGGCGGTGGTTGCTGATTACATCTGCCCAGGAACCAAGCACAGTGGCGCCTCAGTCAGCTCTCTGTATTTGCTCGAGAAAATGGAAAACAAAGCTAATCGTTCCAATGTATGCTGGGACTGAAACGTCCAAAACACTGGCTTCGATCGACTCAAAATCGTACTGTTTAGACCTGAATTTTTGAAGCCGCGGGAAGCAAGGCGGGAGGAAACATTTCATACAATTGCCGATTTCCCATTGTCGAACGTTTTAAGTTGTAACTCCAAATAACGAAAGTGAAGTTTTCTTAAAGTTTGCAGTGAAATTAGTCAAATAAGCGAAAAGGATGTGTTCCCTAAGCGGTCCGCGCATAATGTTACGCGGTTGACGTTATTACACAGAATCTTTGACGCACTGCTGATTTCCAAACCCTCGAAAACCTCTGCGAGTCTAACAATTTTACTATCATGTAATTCTAAAGGATTAATCTTCGACTTTTATCCTACAGTTGCCGGCCTATTTACATATCAGTCACATCGGTCGTAACGCTTCTTGATCATGAACGATCGCACATCTTTGCCGGTTATGTTATAAATACTGCGGGATTGAAAGATAGAGGTTGTCGGTAGTATCTCTACAAATTGTTGGTCAGCTTTAAGCAGAAAATTTATGAAAATAGCGTTTGAAAGTCTGCAGAACAAATTCCAGGGAGAGTTCTTCAATGGTTCTCATAGACTGAGTTCGCTTGTTTCGGTTCGACAAAATCAACCATCGTTTACGTCTTTATTGTATCATTAGCCGATCATAAATCTGGATTAATAATCTGGGATATTGCTGCAACAACCGATAGGACCTCTGGAAGGCGTTTCTGCATTCTTTTCAAATGTGTATTGTACCATTCTCATGGAAATGAGAGGACTTGAGATATCCATCCTTCCTGGGTAGACGTCACAACCGCCGCTGGACCCATTCTCCTCAAACCTGGTCGCGAAACAAAATGGTGGTGTGTTTTGGAGCTATTTTGGAGATTTCGTCGGGGCACAGAAAATCGAGGATTTAACCAAATCCAAACTTTTTTTCGCAGTAGTACAATGTATTTCAAATAACAAGTAGGTTCGTTTTAGCAGAAAAAAATTGGGGGTGGGGGGTGGGGGGGTTAGGTGCACGAAGTCGAGGGAAACATTGAGATTTGAGGGAAACAAAATTCACTGTTCCCCAAGGGACTAGTCATTAAGTGATTTGTTATATAGCAAAACAAAACAAAAGCAAATTTTGAAATTCGCGATGAGATTCCAGCGACAACATCAGGCCACCTCTGATCACGTGCAACAGCGATCAACATTTCGCGGGTAACAGTGAACTGTTTCCCGTTTGACGTCATAGTTTTTGCAATGTTGCCCGCTCGTGGCATTTGGCGGGAACAGTTTCATTGTTAGATGTCATGTGACCATGAACTAGCCAATGAATGTGCGCGCTGTAGCGGGAAAACGCCAGCTAATAACAAGTTTGAATTATTATATGGCTTTGTCTCACAAGGACTGGGAACTACCAAATTCACGAATTTGATTGGCTGAAATGGATATTGACCGCGGTCTAGATTTTCCCATCTAGACCGGCATCCAGACCAGTAATGTTTTAAAGTGAAAAAGTTGCAAACTAAAATGTAAAATCATTGACTGTTTTCATCTGACAAGATTTATTTCTGTAAGTGCTAAAAAGCTGATGAGAAGAAAACGTAAAGAGGATGAGCAAACTTTGGAAGAATTGTTGGATGTTGTCCTTCAGTAGCATTTAAAATGAAATAGTTAAAGATTCAATTGAGGCCTTACACTACTGTAAAATTGATGTTAAAATCGTTAAAAACGTTTAAAATCCAAGCTTTCGCCGATCTACGGCATCATCAGGGATAAGAAAAAATATTCCGCGTAGGGCTTATATACAGATGTAAAGTAAAAATGTGTGAAAAGCGAAGGAATGTGGGGGTAAAATGCCTGAGATGAATAATGAGGTACAAATATGAATAAAAACGAGTGATATGATCTAATGATCGAGTGTCAAAACAAAAACAAAAACAAAAACAAAAAAGAAGGTTCTAGATATGCTAGATAATTTAAGAATAAAAGGTCCGCGAATTCGCTGCATTCCTCTCGGGAGTTGATGGTAGGTTTGTACTTTCGTATGTAAAACGCCTCGAACAGTCGTAGATTTGCGGGGTCGTTTTCTAGTACAATACTCTTGATTTCGATGCCTTTGAAGACATTGTTTTGGCACTTAGAGAGGTGTTTCTTCACGGAGGAGTTATCATTGTTCAGGTGTTCTCTCACACGATCGTGGATAAAGCGTGTAGTGCTCCCGATGTAATGTTGGTTGCAGTTGTTACACGTGATTTGGTAAACAGCATTGCGTGTTAAGCACAATTTGGTGCCGGAAATAGGGCAGTTGGCCTTCGTGCATGTCCGTTCCTTGTTGAGGGGGACATTGGGGGATTCTGGACACCGCAATACCGCAAAAAAATTCGAGAAATACCGCAATACCGCAAAAAAATCGCCAAATACCGCAACACCTCAATACCGAGTCAAAACTCGATGTAAACCTGAAATCAGTACTCTGTACGTGACGTTAAGTGCAAATAACATTGAAATAACAACTAATGTACCAGTCAAATAGAAGCTTCAACAACCCCCCGCAGGCAACCCCCGGCATTTGAATTTTTGGAAAATTTTGTTCAAATTTCCCCCTCACCGGACCGAAAAGCTGTTCAAATGCCCCCACCCCCGGGAAAATTACTAGATATGGAATACTGTTGTAACTTTTCAGTAGCTTCTATTATGCTTCTGAAGCTGTGCATGTTAACATGGTTTATTAGACAACGCATATTTATATATTATAGATATAAATCGTTCTTAGACACCTTCAAATACAGAACACAGCTTGTGTAGTCCTTTGGTTTTCAACCAATCCGCCACGAATACGCAATCTTTTCTCATCAAAGTTTGTCTCCGCTGTCTCCACCATGATTTATCGACCCATGTGGAATCAGCGCGACTCGTAACAGGAAAGCGAGGCTGGCGATCAAATTCCCCACCCTCTATGAGTGGTAATCAAATGCCCTCCCTCCCGGGCAGGAAGAGCTGTCAAATGCCCGGGGTATGCCAGGGAGGTATGTTTAAGGTTCGAATCGACTGGTACATAAGAGTTTGTTAATGAACGTTAAGCCGGGTAGTTTTCGATTCAGGTCATTTAGACAAAATAAACAAAACGTGTAACATTCATTGTCGTGTTGGCTAATAATTGACAAAAAGTTACCTACCCTTTGCCGATTGTGACACAAGGAATTGTAGTGAGAGCTCAGTTTCATTGGAAAGAATATCCACCATTCTAGAAAACCGAGAGTCTTAGTTCTGCAGTTACGTTTATGCACTCTGGTGGATGTTTTTGCAGGTTACAGTCCCCACGTCGTGCTACTACACTGTAAATATGTAAACAGTCTTACGTTGGTATTATGCTTTCTCTATTGGTGGCCGTGAGCGCGCAACTTCAATTCTGTTGTTCTTGTCCAGATGTCCTTCTGGTTTCTTCACTGCACCTGTATCGCAGAGGTCATGGGTTCGAATCCCGTTAAAGCGTGAATAGCCGCTTACTTAATTGCAGGACTTCCAGGGTCGGTTTAGGTTTTAATTTTAATTGAGTTTACAACTTACCAAATACTCTCCGTGAACTTTACGAGTCTTTTTTCTTCCTTGTCTATCCGACATCTGAATTTGTTTCTCTTGGAATAGTTTTCTCCGCCTTTCTCCTCTTCGTAAAATATTGCAATACAATTTGATTACAGCGTGTTCACGAGGACCAGCCACTGCCATTGCCGAAGCGCGCGGGTTTAAAATGCTCCTTGACCCCATGACAAGTCTCAATGTTAAATATTAAATGATATTAAACGTCACGTCAGTGCAAGACCACGCGGCTGCGAATTGTAATTGGCTGATGAAACGTTAAAATTGTTGGTTGATTGGTACTGTTCATAATCACTTACGATCACGTTTCAAATAATAACTCGCGTGACGGAAGATGTCTGACATTCTGTTTTAGCTTGTTTCCGAAATAATCGCGGAGGATAAAAAAGCTTGGAAAACGTAGCAGGACTTAAATGATAATTTTTGATACCGCCCAAAATGCTAAAAAACCGCATCCCGCAGCTCCAGAAAATACCGCAATACCGCAATTCGAGATTAAAATTCCCGAAATACCGCAAGAAAAATGGTGCAATATCGCAATACCACAAACCCCAATGTCCCCCTCCTTGTTGTTGTTGTCACTACTTGATTTCAAAGTAACCATCTCCAAAGACGGCAAAAGCTCTTTTGAATTTTACAAAAAAACAGCAAAGAAACCAATATTCGTTCACCACCAATCAGCGATACCGAAAAAATCAAAGTTAAACTTCATTCGTAATGAGCGAAAACGCATCGAAGATAAATGCTCTACAAAAACGATAGCCAGGAAGCATCAAAATAGTTTTGACGACGTCCTCCGTCTCAACGGGTATCCTGAAAGCATTATAGATCAAACTAAGCATTCCCAGAACCACCAGAAAAACCCTCGACCTCTCAACACCTAATGGTCGTACCTGAAGATCCCATATTTCTCCGAACGTCTAAACTACAGATTCACAAGCATTTTCGGTAAAGAGGGCATACCAGTACGGGTCGCGCACAAAATCATACACTCTCAGACGAGCTCTCTCCCACAACAACAAGGAACGGACATGCACGAAGGCCAACTGCCCTATTTCCGGCACCAAATTGTGCTTAACACGCAATGCTGTTTACCAAATCACGTGTAACAACTGCAACCAACATTACATTGGGAGCACTACACGCTTTATCCACGATCGTGTGAGAGAACACCTGAACAATGATAACTCCTCCGTGAAGAAACACCTCTCTAAGTGCCAAAACAATGTCTTCAAAGGCATCGAAATCAAGAGTATTGTACTAGAAAACGACCCCGCAAATCTACGACTGTTCGAGGCGTTTTACATACGAAAGTACAAACCTACCATCAACTCCCGAGAGGAATGCAGCGAATTCGCGGACCTTTTATTCTAAAATTATCTAGCATATCTAGAACCTTCCTTTTTTTTTGTTTGTTTTTTGTTTTTTTGTTTTTGTTTTGACACTCGATCATTAGATCATATCACTCGTTTTTATTCATATTTGTACCTCATTATTCATCTCAGGCATTTTGCCCCCACATTCCTTCGCTTTTCACACATTTTTACTTTACATCTGTATATAAGCCCTACGCGGAATATTTTTTCTTATCCCTGATGATGCCGTAGATCGGCGAAAGCTTGGATTTTAAACGTTTTTAACGATTTTAACATCAATTTTACAGTAGTGTAAGGCCTCAATTGAATCTTTAACTATTTCCATTGCAAGAATTAAATTCGGCTCATCGCCTTTCGCAAGCAAAATGTCAGTTAGTACAACCCAGTTACATTAAACGAATTAAATCGTTGTTGTTTTTGCCATATAATAAGCATCTTATTAACCGAGCTAATTCAGCCTGTATGGGAGAATCTTGACCTCGGTCGTGTGTACAGACCTCACTGCGTGCGGTCTTTACTTACGACCTCGGTCAAAATTCTGTCATACAGACCTCCAGCTCAGTTAATGAGAGCTAAATATAGACTATATATTCCCTTAAAAATATTGTTGCAAGTGCTTGATAATTAAGGACGGTGCTTACTAACTACAAAGGTTTTTGCAAGGACTATTAGAATCTGGAAAGAAAAATTCGGATAGCGACGCATTTTGTTCGAGATAATTAGCCTTGAATCTCAACAAAAATGCTCTGAAAGCAGAAAAAAAGGAAAGGATATTTCTCCATAGACTTCCTTAGAATTCCCCTTTACATACGGAAAAGCAAATAAAGATCTTAAAAGTTAAAAAAAACTGCATGGAAAGTGACACCATGAAAACCATTTTTGGTATGTTTCTAATAACAAAATCGTTGCAACAGCGCTTTTAGCTTCTCTGACAGCCTTCCTCTATAAAAATAACAAACAAACTGCGGTTATAAACATGTAAAAACTTTCATTTATGAACTTGACGTTTCGTATGCTCCAACATACATCTTCAGAAGTAGCGGTTACCAAAACTACAATTAAATGTAAACACGAAGACTAATACCAAGTGAGGAAAGTAACGACAATGAAAAAGTATATGAAAATAAACAGACCTAGTTAAATCTGCTGGAAAAATTTAAATGGCTAGTAGAGATGAAGTTTCTCACTGCCAATATTTTCATCTTGAGGTGTTGAAGGGTATTGAGGAGGGCATCATAAAAAAATAAGGGAAAAAAAGGGGGGGCAGGTAAAATATTTTAGTAAAACTTTGAAATGGCATAATGTTTTAAAGTTAAAGAAATTGCTGTGGAACAAACATAGGAGACAGGATACAAATTTATTAGAAACTTTCCTTCTGCTTTGAAGAAACGTTTGATGACAAAACATGTGTAGCTAGTAAAGGGAACTTTAAACTAATGCAAGAGACCATAGATTTTCTCTTTCTAACACAAGAGACATTTTCCTCTTAACTAACACTTATTTGCTAATACAACTTTCACTGTCACTCATCTTCATCTTCTCAGTCGTCGAGCTCTTCATAGACGCTTGTCAGTGCTGTTGTGGGAGTCACTTTCAGCAATGCTTTCATTCAGAATGTACTCTTCAGGGTACACGAGGGTGTGAACATAGTCCTGATTTCCTGCTTAAGGTTGGTGGTGATTCTGCTTTTTTGCAGCATTGGTGAAATAGTTCCCTTCCGAGAGCTGTGCGATGTATGGCCCATCTTGTCTAAATAACAGTGGCGACATCCTCAAGTTTTCTAGACGCTCTTCCGGACGGCCAGGCTAGGATGGTACACAAGGCATTGTGGAAAATCATTTCTTAGCGGGTTTCCAACACAGATTCCATAAACTCGTTGGACGTTGTTCTCAGCCCGCTCTCTCTTTCATTTATGTCACTTTCTGCGGGTTTTTTTTCCTTTTTCTTTTGTTGATCTTTGTGCTGTTTGTGAATGCCCATGAGTATGTTGTCATAACCTCTCTTCCAGGAAGAGGGGACCGAATGTGACCAGACTTGGCCTCTAGATCTCGTGGCATTAAAAGATTTATTCATGTGAGAGTGATGCAGGCGACATCATTTCAAAAACGTGCAGCAACTATCAAAATATTTCTACGTGGTTCAAATTTTACTCAGTTACATCTCAATGTTGAAATTTGTGTCGATAAAGCTATCACAAAAACCATTTTCAAAGACGTCCGTTGAAATGTCGATATTATACCAGCCGCATAATTAAAGTATTCAGAAAAAATGTAGTAATCAACTGGTTTGGAAAAAGAGATATCGTATTCCGTTCTGAGCGGCTATTGATTCCAGTTGAAGCTGTTAATAGGTATTTAGCGACGAATAAGTTTCTCCTTAAAATCGGCCTCGCACCTTCCTTTCTATGTACATTTTGTCATAAAAGGGGAATCTATTGAACACCTTTCTAATAGAATGCGACTATTTAAACAAGTTCTGGCAGGATTTAATATGATAGATATGAAAGCCGAGGCGTTATCAGAGATTGACAAAATTTTTGGATTCCGAAAAAGGCAAATAGCTTTTCATCTAACCAACCATTCCTTAATCCAGGTAACACAAAATATATACTTGTGCCGAAATTAAAGTTGTGCAAACGTAGCCTACATATCCAAATTGAAACTACGATTGCTCAATCAAATAGTAAGCGAACTTTCATAACATTAAGTGGAGAAATCTGTATCACATTATTGTATTCTTAGTGTATTCCATCTGATTGTTTAATTCGCCTAAGTATCACTAGATAACAAAATATAACAACTCCGTCCATAAGAATATTATAAAGCTAGTGTCGTTTTTTTTTTCACTCTGGTTATTTTTTCCTATTTATGTAAATTTATGTACTATATTACTGTGTTGCAAGTTCGATGTTTTTAGTGGTAGGTAGTTTGTAGTCCAAACAGAACTCAGGGATGTCGGAAAACACAACAGGATATTTATTCCACACGAACGCAGTATTCCCACAGAGGACTTCACAACAAGCACACGTCAGGCTTGTAACTACACTTGGACTTCCGTCACTCTTGTATCAACACACGGCCTCTTGCCAAATATCCACGTAACCTCTCTGTGACACTTCACAAACACGACATCTGTCGATTACACGCGACCTTCGTCACACTTCAGTAAACACTACTGACTCACGAAATTATTCTCTTAGCACTCCTGAGAAATAAAATCATCTGAACACTTCACTGATTTACTTACATACTTTACAGCAAAACGTTCTACAACTTTCCGGCTCGACTAAATAAAGTAACCTTACAATATAAACTATTTACAGCAGCAAACGTAAACGACTAAAATAAATTGCTTAGTCACCGTGACAAGGCTAATTAAATATGCACGAAACTTCTAGATCAAATTAGCATATACTCGAATGTTCCAAGTGACGCAAGTCACGCCACAATTTTTCGTAACATACTCTTACTAGTACATAGTACATAGCATATTTAGTATAGAAAAAGCTATGTAATTTATTCTATACACCCGTGTAGAATGTAATTTTGGAAGTAACCTTAAATCAATAGAAATTAATAAAATACAAGATAAATATAAAAATAAATAAATTAACGAAACGCCAAGAAATTGCTTCTTATTCTTTCTTTCCAGCGTGACCAAGAAACTGTAGATCAAAGACTTTTGAAAAACGAGGTAAGCTGTCAGGCAACATAAAGTGTTGTTTGGGATATCTTAAGTTAGAAAATGATGCAATTATATTTGACACTTCATGACACCGTGCCAAAGCATAAATGTCGGAGAAATTCTAGCCTCGAACATGCAATCGTGGCGCCATGGAATCCTAGAGTGTTCAGGGCACACGCTTATTGCTGGAGTTCAATCTGATTTCTGTAATATAACATGTGGTATTCCACAGGGGAGTAGTATAGTAGTTGGGGGTTCGAGCACAGTTTTCCAACACATTTTCCCAGCACAGTTTTCTGCATTGGATTTTCAAAATATAATTGGGGTTCGAGCCCCCTGTCTTCAATTAATCAAAAATATAAAACCAAATCTGATTCAAATTCTATTCAATAAAACCTGAACCAACACTGAAACCAAAATCTGAACCAATATAGAAACCAAATCTTTAATCCAAAACTTTAAAATAAATCTATGAACTGAAACTAAAGATGAAAATATTGGGATAGGAGTTAGAACCAAAACGAAAACCCGGGACATCGGTCTGGTACTAAAACCTTGAAGTATCAAAGCATGATCACATTGCGTGACTTCTCAGAAAACCTGATGTCATATTTGGGGATTCCCCACTGACAAGTCTAGACATGTATGGAAATGAGTCATCGCATATCCTATTGTTGTTACTTTATTTCTTACGCGTAAGAAACATATTGCCTGTATTTGTGACACTTGTATGTAGGCCGGCACAGCTGTGCCGTGACGTCATATGAAGTGACATAAAATGTATTATTTACTAATAATATAAGATGGATTGTAATTCTCAAATTCACGATGAATTGAAGACTATGGAGGAGTCGACATGCCCTTTCTGTGATCAACAATTAGTAGAAGTTGTTAAAGCGGTTGAGTCATGTTGTAGTAAACAGGATATGGAAAATGTAAATGGTATGAATATCTGTATAAATTGTGGTTTAGTTCATGGTTGTGATTATGTCACAGAGTGCTTCAATTTCTATGAAAATATGCATCTGATAAAACATAAATCGAGATATCATCGAAATTACCATATTGATAATGTGTTATTTAGTATATCCAGTGAGAATGATATTCAATTGACTCATAAACAAAGGAATCAGATGCATAAAGTATTCATTGAGATTGATGGTGTTTTTCATAAAGTTAATCATGGGAAAAAACGGATAATAAGCATCAAATTCATCCTCAAGCAATTATTCAAGATGCTCGGGCTTCCTTACAAAGATATCTTTATAACAAAGTCTAAGAGGACGCTAAAATATTATGAACGATATTGGGAAAAGGTTCAATCATTGATAGGTGATAGAATTCAGTTGATAATTAACAAATGAATTTTTCATCATATTTCACCAAATATTTATCAACAATAGGACTGTTGTCTGTCACATAATCATCAATATTCCTCATTGTGTTGTAAATATGAGATGAATTGAAATTTCCACTTCTCATCATATCTTTTATTTCATTTAGCAAATGTTGATAGCTTTGGTAAGCATTTGTACAATTTTGGATTTTAAGATCAAGGTTTTTATGCGACATCCAACCCTGAATCAAAAGCGCTGCAGTGCTGATGGCAACCAAACTAATACCACCGGTTGCTATACTGGAAGCTAAACCACCGGATGCAAATATGATGGATAATGAGTTCCCAAGTAATTTATGTTTTTTGAATCTTTTTAATGCTTGTTTGTAGGCAAAACACTTTTTATGATATGTGCGGTAGTAAGACTTTAATTCTTCAATCTGTTCTTCTGTCAATTCATCTGAAATATGATTCCAGTTGAATATACTTTTCAATGGTTCTTTATTATGAATAAAACCATTCAACGTATATATACTTCTTCGTGGCTCTTTCATATACATATTAGTTACACAATTGTACCTTGACTCTTTTCATATTC
>JAHPZR010042792.1:0-12850 GCA_019787425.1 Platygyra sinensis | reverse complement strand
TGAAGGCTTCGGTGGAAAAAGGGCGTTAGGTTTTTTACTCAAAAATGAAATTTATCAAACACGCTCCAAATTTCGCATGCAGTTTTGTTTAGGTGCGTTAGACAATGTTCTGCATGTTTTTTTGCTGAAGTTTGTTTCGTTTTCGAGATATTACGTATGCAAAAAACCCTGTATTTGTTGTCACGTCAGCACGTGACCGCAAAGACGGTAATTTCACTTAAAATCCAGCAAAATATTGATCTTTTGCAACGTGTAACCTCAAAAAGTGTTGATGTCAGGTTAAAACCGTTAAAACTTTTATTTCACGTTAACGTGCGACCGCAAAGACGTTCGGTTCACTCAAATTACAGCCAGATGTTAGTTTCCCGCAATGCGCAAGCTAGACAATGTTGATATCAGGTCATTTACAGAGACTTAAAATTTTAATTTCACATTATCACGCCACCGCAAGGACTTAAACCCTTAGGGTTTTACTTAGGGTTAGGGTTACCGCTCGAAACTAGGGCTAGCGTTGAAGGGTTACGGAACAAGGTTAGGCTTAGAGTTAACGCTTAGGGCTACGGCTTGAAACTAGGGTTACCGCTTGAAACTAGGGTTACGGAACAAGATTAGGCTTAGAGTTAACGCTTAGGGCTACCGCTTGAAACTAGGGTTACCGCTTCAAATAGGGTTACCGCTTGAAACTAGGGTTACGGAACAAGGTTAGGCTTAGAGTTGACGCTTAGGGCTACGGCTTGAAACTAGGGTTACCGCTTGAAACTAGGGTTACGGAACAAGGTTAGGCTTAGAGTTAACGCTTAGGGCTACCGCTTGAAACTAGGGTTACCGCTTGAAATAGGGTTACCGCTTGAAACTAGGGTTACGGAACAAGGTTAGGCTTAGAGTTAACGTTTAGTGTTACCGCTTGAAACTCCGGGGTTAGCGTTGAAGGGTGAGGGTTATTGCCGAGGGTTAGCGCTAGCGCTTCATTGTTAGGGTTAGCGCTTCGGATAACGTTAGAGTTAAGGTCAGGACGCGTTAGGGTTAGTGCAGTGTTAGGCCAAGGAGAACAATCAAGATGTAACCTTAAAAACTGTTGATTTCAGGTTTTTAAAACCGTTAAAATTGTGATTTCACGTTATCACGCGACCGCAAAGACGTTAATTTCACTCAAATTACAGCCAGTTCACTTTACGCGATTTCGCGTTAAGGCATGACGGCAAGGATGTTGATTTCACTTCAAATCCAGCAAGCTGTTCATTTCACCCAGCACGTAAACTCGAAAACGTCGATTTCGGGCCTAAATAGGTTAAAATGTTGATTTCACTTTAAAGCGTCACAGCAACTATCTCTATTTCATTTTAACTGCCTGCAACGTATAAGCTTAAAAATGTAGGGCTGACAGATTAACAGATTAACCCTTCTGTGCAACGTACAGGTCTCTCTCCTTACATCTGCATGGCCCCTGATCCCAGAAGTTTAAAACACTACAAATCATGCCGATTTGAAGTAAAATCAACGCAACCTGGATCACAGATCTATGTTTTGAATCAATCGATCGCTTCTTGTTGGCCATTATTATGTTGGAATAAAAAAGGAAAAAAACACGCTCTGTAATTAGTTAAATATTATTGTGATTTATAGACTGCGAGCAGTCTCTCTTTTGCTCGAAAATCCGTAGGGAAACACGGAAGGAAGAACTCGAAACAACATCTGCGTGCCAGCGTAATATGCGAAGCCGCGAGCCGTACGTAGCGCGGGCGTCGGAAGACGAGTGTGATTTACGGAGTCTTGTCTTGTCTTGTCTTGTCTTGGCTTGTCTTGCCGAACGTGATCGAAATGCATGCCGGGAAGGTTCTGTTACACCTCGTGCGCGGGTAAACATGGAGGATGATGCAAGAAAAATTTTATAAGTCTAAAAGCAGTTCTCATTTTCCAAACTTTGAAGCTAGCAACGCTTGGCAAATGGGCCACAACTCACGACAGGGTTTTATTCTTGGGCAAGAACTGCTCTTGGACTTTGCTGCCTGGATCGACCTGACTTCGAACGCTGATAACTGACTTGCCGCTGATATCAGTTGCGTTGGAAGTTACAGAACACGTTTTGCTTCTTTAAAACATGCTGGTGACTTACGGGTTATCAAGGCTTTATGATGCCTATCAACCACCAGGCAGGCTACAAGGTACTTAAAAACAATGCTTAAGATATTAGTCGAAAGAGCTGTACTGCATCATGCATCACTTCTCTTTGCTTTGACGCTCGATCGAAATTCACGTGTTGTCTCACGTCACAATAAGCTGTATAAAAAAGTCTCTCCAGATTCCCGCTGTATACGCATTTTTTTAAAATAGATATCTTCATTTTTGAAAAAAGAAAAGGAACAGAGCGAAAAAAAAAATTGAGCGACCTCGTGTCGAACCGGTGTCACGGCAAAACAAATTCGAATCTGGCCCGTTCAGCGCCTCATCCGCTTGTGCTAACGAAGCAGTAGTAAGAGCTTAAGGTATTATAGTGAGTTGATCGCTTAGCGAAACAAAAGGTTTCTTTTGTTTTCCATTCAACAAAAGGTCCCCAGAGGATGCCCTTGGAAAAATGTGTTTTTTTGCATACGTAATATCTCAAAAAGGAAGCAAACTTCAGGGAAAAAACATGCAGAACATTGTTTGACACACGGAAACAAAACTGCATGCGAAATTTGGAGCGTTTTCGACAAAGTTCACTTTTCAGTAAAAAACCTAACGCCCTTTTTCCACCGAAGCCTTCAATTTATCTTCAACAGTCAAAATTATATACAGAAATTTAATAAGAAATGACAAAAAATTATCATTAATAAAGGAAATTTATTTCCCTGATTCTTCTGAGAGTAGAACTCAAAATAATTATTCATATTTGACAAATGATGAAAATGATGGAGATTTGACTTTTTATTTAGTCTTCCAACATGATGATAATACAAATGATAGCATGATAATAACTCTACATTGGTTTTCAGATATTCCATTAATCAATATTTTCATCACAAAAGACAGAGTAATAGTTTCAAAAAATGCTTTAATCAATGAGCCAAGTTTAAGAACAATATTCATTCCAAATAATGTTAAAGGAAAAAAATTATATTTTTGGTTATTCATTATAAATAATACCATGAACATCATTTTCAGTAGTCTATCCCACGAGGTAAGTGTACTTCATGATGGTATTAAAGATTTAAATGAAGAATTCAATATAATATATGTGTCAGATTCTCCTTTCACCATTCAGAGAGGTTTAATAACTAAAAATATCTATAATTTGAGTAGTGATGCTTATGGAGATATCAAAGAATATGAAAAGAGTCAAGGTACAATTGTGTAACTAATATGTATATGAAAGAGCCACGAAGAAGTATATATACGTTGAATGGTTTTATTCATAATAAAGAACCATTGAAAAGTATATTCAACTGGAATCATATTTCAGATGAATTGACAGAAGAACAGATTGAAGAATTAAAGTCTTACTACCGCACATATCATAAAAAGTGTTTTGCCTACAAACAAGCATTAAAAAGATTCAAAAAACATAAATTACTTGGGAACTCATTATCCATCATATTTGCATCCGGTGGTTTAGCTTCCAGTATAGCAACCGGTGGTATTAGTTTGGTTGCCATCAGCACTGCAGCGCTTTTGATTCAGGGTTGGATGTCGCATAAAAACCTTGATCTTAAAATCCAAAATTGTACAAATGCTTACCAAAGCTATCAACATTTGCTAAATGAAATAAAAGATATGATGAGAAGTGGAAATTTCAATTCATCTCATATTTACAACACAATGAGGAATATTGATGATTATGTGACAGACAACAGTCCTATTGTTGATAAATATTTGGTGAAATATGATGAAAAATTCATTTGTTAATTATCAACTGAATTCTATCACCTATCAATGATTGAACCTTTTCCCAATATCGTTCATAATATTTTAGCGTCCTCTTAGACTTTGTTATAAAGATATCTTTGTAAGGAAGCCCGAGCATCTTGAATAATTGCTTGAGGATGAATTTGATGCTTATTATCCGTTTTTTCCCATGATTAACTTTATGAAAAACACCATCAATCTCAATGAATACTTTATGCATCTGATTCCTTTGTTTATGAGTCAATTGAATATCATTCTCACTGGATATACTAAATAACACATTATCAATATGGTAATTTCGATGATATCTCGATTTATGTTTTATCAGATGCATATTTTCATAGAAATTGAAGCACTCTGTGACATAATCACAACCATGAACTAAACCACAATTTATACAGATATTCATACCATTTACATTTTCCATATCCTGTTTACTACAACATGACTCAACCGCTTTAACAACTTCTACTAATTGTTGATCACAGAAAGGGCATGTCGACTCCTCCATAGTCTTCAATTCATCGTGAATTTGAGAATTACAATCCATCTTATATTATTAGTAAATAATACATTTTATGTCACTTCATATGACGTCACGGCACAGCTGTGCCGGCCTACATACAAGTGTCACAAATACAGGCAATATGTTTCTTACGCGTAAGAAATAAAGTAACAACAATAGGATATGCGATGACTCATTTCCATACATGTCTAGACTTGTCAGTGGGGAATCCCCAAATATGACATCAGGTTTTCTGAGAAGTCACGCAATGTGATCATGCTTTGATACTTCAAGGTTTTAGTACCAGACCGATGTCCCGGGTTTTCGTTTTGGTTCTAACTCCTATCCCAATATTTTCATCTTTAGTTTCAGTTCATAGATTTATTTTAAAGTTTTGGATTAAAGATTTGGTTTCTATATTGGTTCAGATTTTGGTTTCAGTGTTGGTTCAGGTTTTATTGAATAGAATTTGAATCAGATTTGGTTTTATATTTTTGATTAATTGAAGACAGGGGGCTCGAACCCCAATTATATTTTGAAAATCCAATGCAGAAAACTGTGCTGGGAAAATGTGTTGGAAAACTGTGCTCGAACCCCCAACTACTATACTACTCCCCTGTGGAATACCACATGTTATATTACAGAAATCAGATTGAACTCCAGCAATAAGCGTGTGCCCTGAACACTCTAGGATTCCATGGCGCCACGATTGCATGTTCGAGGCTAGAATTTCTCCGACATTTATGCTTTGGCACGGTGTCATGAAGTGTCAAATATAATTGCATCATTTTCTAACTTAAGATATCCCAAACAACACTTTATGTTGCCTGACAGCTTACCTCGTTTTTCAAAAGTCTTTGATCTACAGTTTCTTGGTCACGCTGGAAAGAAAGAATAAGAAGCAATTTCTTGGCGTTTCGTTAATTTATTTATTTTTATATTTATCTTGTATTTTATTAATTTCTATTGATTTAAGGTTACTTCCAAAATTACATTCTACACGGGTGTATAGAATAAATTACATAGCTTTTTCTATACTAAATATGCTATGTACTATGTACTAGTAAGAGTATGTTACGAAAAATTGTGGCGTGACTTGCGTCACTTGGAACATTCGAGTATATGCTAATTTGATCTAGAAGTTTCGTGCATATTTAATTAGCCTTGTCACGGTGACTAAGCAATTTATTTTAGTCGTTTACGTTTGCTGCTGTAAATAGTTTATATTGTAAGGTTACTTTATTTAGTCGAGCCGGAAAGTTGTAGAACGTTTTGCTGTAAAGTATGTAAGTAAATCAGTGAAGTGTTCAGATGATTTTATTTCTCAGGAGTGCTAAGAGAATAATTTCGTGAGTCAGTAGTGTTTACTGAAGTGTGACGAAGGTCGCGTGTAATCGACAGATGTCGTGTTTGTGAAGTGTCACAGAGAGGTTACGTGGATATTTGGCAAGAGGCCGTGTGTTGATACAAGAGTGACGGAAGTCCAAGTGTAGTTACAAGCCTGACGTGTGCTTGTTGTGAAGTCCTCTGTGGGAATACTGCGTTCGTGTGGAATAAATATCCTGTTGTGTTTTCCGACATCCCTGAGTTCTGTTTGGACTACAAACTACCTACCACTAAAAACATCGAACTTGCAACACAGTAATATAGTACATAAATTTACATAAATAGGAAAAAATAACCAGAGTGAAAAAAAAAACGACACTAGCTTTATAATATTCTTATGGACGGAGTTGTTATATTTTGTTATCTAGTGATACTTAGGCGAATTAAACAATCAGATGGAATACACTAAGAATACAATAATGTGATACAGATTTCTCCACTTAATGTTATGAAAGTTCGCTTACTATTTGATTGAGCAATCGTAGTTTCAATTTGGATATGTAGGCTACGTTTGCACAACTTTAATTTCGGCACAAGTATATATTTTGTGTTACCTGGATTAAGGAATGGTTGGTTAGATGAAAAGCTATTTGCCTTTTTCGGAATCCAAAAATTTTGTCAATCTCTGATAACGCCTCGGCTTTCATATCTATCATATTAAATCCTGCCAGAACTTGTTTAAATAGTCGCATTCTATTAGAAAGGTGTTCAATAGATTCCCCTTTTATGACAAAATGTACATAGAAAGGAAGGTGCGAGGCCGATTTTAAGGAGAAACTTATTCGTCGCTAAATACCTATTAACAGCTTCAACTGGAATCAATAGCCGCTCAGAACGGAATACGATATCTCTTTTTCCAAACCAGTTGATTACTACATTTTTTCTGAATACTTTAATTATGCGGCTGGTATAATATCGACATTTCAACGGACGTCTTTGAAAATGGTTTTTGTGATAGCTTTATCGACACAAATTTCAACATTGAGATGTAACTGAGTAAAATTTGAACCACGTAGAAATATTTTGATAGTTGCTGCACGTTTTTGAAATGATGTCGCCTGCATCACTCTCACATGAATAAATCTTTTAATGCCACGAGATCTAGAGGCCAAGTCTGGTCACATTCGGTCCCCTCTTCCTGGAAGAGAGGTTATGACAACATACTCATGGGCATTCACAAACAGCACAAAGATCAACAAAAGAAAAAGGAAAAAAAAACCCGCAGAAAGTGACATAAATGAAAGAGAGAGCGGGCTGAGAACAACGTCCAACGAGTTTATGGAATCTGTGTTGGAAACCCGCTAAGAAATGATTTTCCACAATGCCTTGTGTACCATCCTAGCCTGGCCGTCCCGGAAGAGCGTCTAGAAAACTTGAGGATGTCGCCACTGTTATTTAGACAAGATGGGCCATACATCGCACAGCTCTCGGAAGGGAACTATTTCACCAATGCTGCAAAAAGCAGAATCACCACCAACCTTAAGCAGGAAATCAGGGACTATGTTCACACCCTCGTGTACCCTGAAGAGTACATTCTGAATGAAAGCATTGCTGAAAGTGACTCCCACAACAGCACTGACAAGCGTCTATGAAGAGCTCGACGACTGAGAAGATGAAGATGAGTGACAGTGAAAGTTGTATTAGCAAATAAGTGTTAGTTAAGAGAAAATGTCTCTTGTGTTAGAAAGAGAAAATCTATGGTCTCTTGCATTAGTTTAAAGTTCCCTTTACTAGCTACACATGTTTTGTCATCAAACGTTTCTTCAAAGCAGAAGGAAAGTTTCTAATAAATTTGTATCCTGTCTCCTATGTTTGTTCCACAGCAATTTCTTTAACTTTAAAACATTATGCCATTTCAAAGTTTTACTAAAATATTTTACCTGCCCCCCCTTTTTTTCCCTTATTTTTTTATGATGCCCTCCTCAATACCCTTCAACACCTCAAGATGAAAATATTGGCAGTGAGAAACTTCATCTCTACTAGCCATTTAAATTTTTCCAGCAGATTTAACTAGGTCTGTTTATTTTCATATACTTTTTCATTGTCGTTACTTTCCTCACTTGGTATTAGTCTTCGTGTTTACATTTAATTGTAGTTTTGGTAACCGCTACTTCTGAAGATGTATGTTGGAGCATACGAAACGTCAAGTTCATAAATGAAAGTTTTTACATGTTTATAACCGCAGTTTGTTTGTTATTTTTATAGAGGAAGGCTGTCAGAGAAGCTAAAAGCGCTGTTGCAACGATTTTGTTATTAGAAACATACCAAAAATGGTTTTCATGGTGTCACTTTCCATGCAGTTTTTTTAACTTTTAAGATCTTTATTTGCTTTTCCGTATGTAAAGGGGAATTCTAAGGAAGTCTATGGAGAAATATCCTTTCCTTTTTTTCTTCTTTCAGAGCATTTTTGTTGAGATTCAAGGCTAATTATCTCGAACAAAATGCGTCGCTATCCGAATTTTTCTTTCCAGATTCTAATAGTCCTTGCAAAAACCTTTGTAGTTAGTAAGCACCGTCCTTAATTATCAAGCACTTGCAACAATATTTTTAAGGGAATATATAGTCTATATTTAGCTCTCATTAACTGAGCTGGAGGTCTGTATGACAGAATTTTGACCGAGGTCGTAAGTAAAGACCGCACGCAGTGAGGTCTGTACACACGACCGAGGTCAAGATTCTCCCATACAGGCTGAATTAGCTCGGTTAATAAGATGCTTATTATATGGCAAAAACAACAACGATTTAATTCGTTTAATGTAACTGGGTTGTACTAACTGACATTTTGCTTGCGAAAGGCGATGAGCCGAATTTAATTCTTGCAATGGAAATAGTTAAAGATTCAATTGAGGCCTTACACTACTGTAAAATTGATGTTAAAATCGTTAAAAACGTTTAAAATCCAAGCTTTCGCCGATCTACGGCATCATCAGGGATAAGAAAAAATATTCCGCGTAGGGCTTATATACAGATGTAAAGTAAAAATGTGTGAAAAGCGAAGGAATGTGGGGGCAAAATGCCTGAGATGAATAATGAGGTACAAATATGAATAAAAACGAGTGATATGATCTAATGATCGAGTGTCAAAACAAAAACAAAAAAACAAAAAACAAACAAAAAAAAAGGAAGGTTCTAGATATGCTAGATAATTTTAGAATAAAAGGTCCGCGAATTCGCTGCATTCCTCTCGGGAGTTGATGGTAGGTTTGTACTTTCGTATGTAAAACGCCTCGAACAGTCGTAGATTTGCGGGGTCGTTTTCTAGTACAATACTCTTGATTTCGATGCCTTTGAAGACATTGTTTTGGCACTTAGAGAGGTGTTTCTTCACGGAGGAGTTATCATTGTTCAGGTGTTCTCTCACACGATCGTGGATAAAGCGTGTAGTGCTCCCAATGTAATGTTGGTTGCAGTTGTTACACGTGATTTGGTAAACAGCATTGCGTGTTAAGCACAATTTGGTGCCGGAAATAGGGCAGTTGGCCTTCGTGCATGTCCGTTCCTTGTTGTTGTGGGAGAGAGCTCGTCTGAGAGTGTATGATTTGTGCGCGACCCGTACTGGTATGCCCTCTTTACCGAAAATGCTTGTGAATCTGTAGTTTAGACGTTCGGAGAAATATGGGATCTTCAGGTACGACCATTAGGTGTTGAGAGGTCGAGGGTTTTTCTGGTGGTTCTGGGAATGCTTAGTTTGATCTATAATGCTTTCAGGATACCCGTTGAGACGGAGGACGTCGTCAAAACTATTTTGATGCTTCCTGGCTATCGTTTTTGTAGAGCATTTATCTTCGATGCGTTTTCGCTCATTACGAATGAAGTTTAACTTTGATTTTTTCGGTATCGCTGATTGGTGGTGAACGAATATTGGTTTCTTTGCTGTTTTTTTGTAAAATTCAAAAGAGCTTTTGCCGTCTTTGGAGATGGTTACTTTGAAATCAAGTAGTGACAACAACAACAAGGAGGGGGACATTGGGGTTTGTGGTATTGCGATATTGCACCATTTTTCTTGCGGTATTTCGGGAATTTTAATCTCGAATTGCGGTATTGCGGTATTTTCTGGAGCTGCGGGATGCGGTTTTTTAGCATTTTGGGCGGTATCAAAAATTATCATTTAAGTCCTGCTACGTTTTCCAAGCTTTTTTATCCTCCGCGATTATTTCGGAAACAAGCTAAAACAGAATGTCAGACATCTTCCGTCACGCGAGTTATTATTTGAAACGTGATCGTAAGTGATTATGAACAGTACCAATCAACCAACAATTTTAACGTTTCATCAGCCAATTACAATTCGCAGCCGCGTGGTCTTGCACTGACGTGACGTTTAATATCATTTAATATTTAACATTGAGACTTGTCATGGGGTCAAGGAGCATTTTAAACCCGCGCGCTTCGGCAATGGCAGTGGCTGGTCCTCGTGAACACGCTGTAATCAAATTGTATTGCAATATTTTACGAAGAGGAGAAAGGCGGAGAAAACTATTCCAAGAGAAACAAATTCAGATGTCGGATAGACAAGGAAGAAAAAAGACTCGTAAAGTTCACGGAGAGTATTTGGTAAGTTGTAAACTCAATTAAAATTAAAACCTAACCGACCCTGGAAGTCCTGCAATTAAGTAAGCGGCTATTCACGCTTTAACGGGATTCGAACCCATGACCTCTGCGATACAGGTGCAGTGAAGAAACCAGAAGGACATCTGGACAAGAACAACAGAATTGAAGTTGCGCGCTCACGGCCACCAATAGAGAAAGCATAATACCAACGTAAGACTGTTTACATATTTACAGTGTAGTAGCACGACGTGGGGACTGTAACCTGCAAAAACATCCACCAGAGTGCATAAACGTAACTGCAGAACTAAGACTCTCGGTTTTCTAGAATGGTGGATATTCTTTCCAATGAAACTGAGCTCTCACTACAATTCCTTGTGTCACAATCGGCAAAGGGTAGGTAACTTTTTGTCAATTATTAGCCAACACGACAATGAATGTTACACGTTTTGTTTATTTTGTCTAAATGACCTGAATCGAAAACTACCCGGCTTAACGTTCATTAACAAACTCTTATGTACCAGTCGATTCGAACCTTAAACATACCTCCCTGGCATACCCCGGGCATTTGACAGCTCTTCCTGCCCGGGAGGGAGGGCATTTGATTACCACTCATAGAGGGTGGGGAATTTGATCGCCAGCCTCGCTTTCCTGTTACGAGTCGCGCTGATTCCACATGGGTCGATAAATCATGGTGGAGACAGCGGAGACAAACTTTGATGAGAAAAGATTGCGTATTCGTGGCGGATTGGTTGAAAACCAAAGGACTACACAAGCTGTGTTCTGTATTTGAAGGTGTCTAAGAACGATTTATATCTATAATATATAAATATGCGTTGTCTAATAAACCATGTTAACATGCACAGCTTCAGAAGCATAATAGAAGCTACTGAAAAGTTACAACAGTATTCCATATCTAGTAATTTTCCCGGGGGTGGGGGCATTTGAACAGCTTTTCGGTCCGGTGAGGGGGAAATTTGAACAAAAATTTTCCAAAAATTCAAATGCCGGGGGTTGCCTGCGGGGGGTTGTTGAAGCTTCTATTTGACTGGTACATTAGTTGTTATTTCAATGTTATTTGCACTTAACGTCACGTACAGAGTACTGATTTCAGGTTTACATCGAGTTTTGACTCGGTATTGAGGTGTTGCGGTATTTGGCGATTTTTTTGCGGTATTGCGGTATTTCTCGAATTTTTTTGCGGTATTGCGGTGTCCAGAATCCCCCAATGTCCCCCTCAACAAGGAACGGACATGCACGAAGGCCAACTGCCCTATTTCCGGCACCAAATTGTGCTTAACACGCAATGCTGTTTACCAAATCACGTGTAACAACTGCAACCAACATTACATCGGGAGCACTACACGCTTTATCCACGATCGTGTGAGAGAACACCTGAACAATGATAACTCCTCCGTGAAGAAACACCTCTCTAAGTGCCAAAACAATGTCTTCAAAGGCATCGAAATCAAGAGTATTGTACTAGAAAACGACCCCGCAAATCTACGACTGTTCGAGGCGTTTTACATACGAAAGTACAAACCTACCATCAACTCCCGAGAGGAATGCAGCGAATTCGCGGACCTTTTATTCTTAAATTATCTAGCATATCTAGAACCTTCTTTTTTGTTTTTTGTTTTTGTTTTTGTTTTGACACTCGATCATTAGATCATATCACTCGTTTTTATTCATATTTGTACCTCATTATTCATCTCAGGCATTTTACCCCCACATTCCTTCGCTTTTCACACATTTTTACTTTACATCTGTATATAAGCCCTACGCGGAATATTTTTTCTTATCCCTGATGATGCCGTAGATCGGCGAAAGCTTGGATTTTAAACGTTTTTAACGATTTTAACATCAATTTTACAGTAGTGTAAGGCCTCAATTGAATCTTTAACTATTTCATTTTAAATGCTACTGAAGGACAACATCCAACAATTCTTCCAAAGTTTGCTCATCCTCTTTACGTTTTCTTCTCATCAGCTTTTTAGCACTTACAGAAATAAATCTTGTCAGATGAAAACAGTCAATGATTTTACATTTTAGTTTGCAACTTTTTCACTTTAAAACATTACTGGTCTGGATGCCGGTCTAGATGGGAAAATCTAGACCGCGGTCAATATCCATTTCAGCCAATCAAATTCGTGAATTTGGTAGTTCCCAGTCCTTGTGAGACAAAGCCATATAATAATTCAACTTGTTATTAGCTGGCGTTTTTCCCGCTACAGCGCGCACATTCATTGGCTAGTTCATGGTCACATGACATCTAACAATGAAACTGTTTCCCGCCAAATGCCACGAGCGGGCAACATTGCAAAAACTATGACGTCAAACGGGAAACAGTTCACTGTTACCCGCGAAATGTTGATCGCTGTTGCACGTGATCAGAGGTGGCCTGATGTTGTCGCTGGAATCTCATCGCGAATTTCAAAATTTGCTTTTGTTTTGTTTTGCTATATAACAAATCACTTAATGACTAGTCCCTTGGGGAACAGTGAATTTTGTTTCCCTCAAATCTCAATGTTT
>JAHPZR010042788.1:22500-25000 GCA_019787425.1 Platygyra sinensis | reverse complement strand
CTTTCTTTCTCGTCTTAGAACACATCTAAATATTTTAAGAGAAGTCTCTCTTGAAAACAAAACTCTGAATATCTTTCAATCTACTTGGGCCCACCTATTGTAAAAAAAAAAAAATTATTACCAAGTATTATACAACTGTTGATACTATTAAGACCGTGCAAGCTGCGTTTACGCTTTTCGTTTTACTTTTCTCTCTGTCTGTTCCCCGTCCCATGCTAGCAATTTTGTAATTAGAGCTTGTAAGGGTAGTATTGTCTGCATTGTATTGTAAGTAATGATGACACGAACTGTTAGTTTTGTTTGTTAAGTTATGTTGTATGTAGAGACTGCATTCCATGTACTGTTATTATTGTAAACAGTGTAAGTATTTGTTTATTTAATTAAAGAAAGAAAAAAAAAAGGAAAAAAAAAAGGAACGAAAACCATGTGTAAAATGAATAAATGACAATACCTTACCTCGCGATCTCCAATTTTTGAAGTGAAAAGCACTGGGAGCGAACTATAGCGCGGATGTTATCAACTAACCTCGGTCCTTGTGGCTAAGCGTTTTCTCGATAACTTCAACTTCGGTAGACTTCGGACGCCTTTGGAAGACTTCGGACTTCTTCGGGAATCTTCGGAAATGATCGTGTCGTCTTCAAAAATCTCAGCACTCCCAGGATAAAAATCTCACGCCTATATCTCAGAAAAAGTTGGCAGGTATAATATTTTACCTCTGGTTTTATGTTTTATCTAGACCAGTTGACTATTTTGAGCAGTCTAAATCCCTGCAGTACTCAAACTAAAGATGTAATGCCAGTGTTCAATTCTGGAAGAAAATGCAAAAAGAAATTAGTCACCGTGATTCATGTTCTTCAAGATATCCAAAATTTGGTCATATCACATTGTTGTTTTGCAGAGGATGGCTATTGTACTCACTGAACCTTTTGTTTAGTAAGGTTGTCATTGTAGTTGCTGTTGTAGTTTTCTTAAACTCCCTAATGATAGACTCCTTTGGGTGTGTATGGGTATTTTCTGAAAGCATACAATATGATGATTACCAGTACGTTTCATGGCAGTAATGCAGCTGGCATGAGAATAATATTGTTGATGAGTTCTGATCGATGCTTGGGTGAAGGTCGGCACACAGAAGGGGGCTAGTCCCTGTGACTAGTCCCTGCAACTAGTCTCCTGGCCCCGGTTGTTCAAAGGCTGGATAACGTTATCCAGCGGATAAATCGCTATCCAGTGGATAAATGTTAACAAAACAAACCATGTTATCCACTGGATAGCGATTTATCCGCCGGATAGCGTTATCCAGCCTTTGAACAACCGGGGCCTGAAGAGTAGTCATAGGGACTAGTCATAGGGACTTGTCCCAAAAATTCAAACCAGTCTGAATTCGTGGGACTAGTCACAGATACCAGATTTTAGTCCCTGCGACCAGATTTTATGACAAAAATGGCTAGTTCACAAAATAAGACTTGTCCCTGCAACTTGGTGTAGGGACTAGTCATAGGGACTAGTCCCTTTACAGTATGTGCTGACCTTAAAATTATGTGGGATACAGTAGTTCACAATAGCCCCAACAGAACAGTAAAACAGTTTGACAGTGAAATGAAAGAACTCCCTAGAAAGTGAATTGTCAAACTTGTTTAGGGCTGACATTTTTTTTTTGACATTTCTCTCAACGGCTGTGTAATTGTCTTTAAGATGTGCCTTGATGAGGAGGACAGGGTGTGGTTCATGTTGCATTCAGGGTCACGTGGGCCTGGGAACAGGATTGGAACAGTGTACATTGAACTCGCCAAGAATGACATGCTGAAACTGGACAAACAAGTTAAGGTAAACCACTTTATCAAGACTCGTATCTTACTGTTACAATGTGGAAAATACAATGACAAGGACATTTGTTCTGTGAAGGCTATCAAAATGTCCAGAAGCTGAATTATCGTGAAGAACGTTTGACGAGCTACGGGATGGCATACCTGTTCTTCTGATTCCTTAAAAATTTCACTTTTTCCCTTGTTCCCCATTAAAAAATTATTTTGGTCTCCTAAGGTATCCCTTGTTATCTCACATTCAGTATTGTGCGCTTAGCAATTAGAATAAATATTCTAGTCGTTTAAACCTTTATTGAAATCCCCTTCACGGACACTTTGAAAACGTAAAGAACCAGCCGCCAGTTTGTTAGCAACTTCACACTGCTAGGCTACTTAGTATCTGCACCGGGTATCTGAAAGAGAACAGACAGTGAGTAGCGTACCCAATGACAATGAATTCCTGCTAACTGTCCAGCAGAGTAAAGATGTACAATGTGACATAAATTTGGAGTGTGCGGTGATGACCAGTCTCCTCCGCAGCCGTTTTCTGGGATGTCACGCAACGTTCCTTTGCGTGACATCCCAAAAAACGGCTGCGGAGGAGACTAGGTGACGACATGCAAGAAAAAAAAATATCTAGGGATATTACAACTTTTGATGACTTTGAAGGTGAGAAGTTTGTATGCTTTCTTCCCAGG
>JAHPZR010042788.1:12500-17500 GCA_019787425.1 Platygyra sinensis | reverse complement strand
ATCAGGGCAAATAATACTCACAGATCCACAGCAGGTTTATTGGCTCACAGGCTTCTTCTCAACTGGTTAACACAACTGGTTTGGTAAACTTCCCTCGACTGGTTTACAAGGTCAACTAACTCTCAACTGAACTCTCGACTTAATTCTCGACTTAGCCTGCGTAGCTGGCGGGATTTCGACTGAACGCAAAACACTGGACACTTATCTGTTATACTCTACTTTGCATGCAATGTTGCATGAGAGCGTACTAAAGGTTGATTTCCGGTCCTTGACACATATCATTGTCGGCTATTTAACAAAACTACCTATTGCACGAAATTGATATCCCACATGGATTTCCTATCAGTTAAGTCTGCTTAAATCGCGCAATCTCTAATGCTAGCGCCAGTCTCCGACACTCTCTGTCGGAAACACAAAGTTCTCTGACCAAAGTGTGAAAGGCCCCAAGTTCTTGGCTATTCAAGAATATTTTGCGAACCCAAAACCGATGTTTTCGACGGTTTTTAAAGCTGACGTTGACGTAGCTTAAGGACAAAAAGAAGAAATAAATTTACTTGCAGCAAAATTTCGTCCTCGACGCCCGCCATGTTGTTTTGCTGTGATTTTGCCGCCGGCATAAAGCGCCTGTAATTTTGACACTTCCGCTGACTAAAATGTAGGCAAAAGTCGGCTCTGCGATCGTTCGCGATCATCCGCGATTATATGGAAACAACTCTCTTTGCGATCGTCCGCGATCTGCGATTTGCGTTCCGCGATCGTCTGCGATCGTCTGCGATCATATGGAAACCAGCCTTAAGGCATTATGCGAGCATTTGCATAGAAAAATTAATAATTGTCACCCAGCTGGTTTATTAGCTTGTATATTTAATAGCTGTGCTCTTTTTTTTTTTTTTCCACCGCGGCAATGTAGGGCCTGTGGCCGTAATCAATATCATCCAATTAGTTCGTCGACTGTTACATGTTAAATCGAATTTTATCCAAGATATGCGAGCTGAGCTTCAGACGCCAAATCATAGTCGAATTTTATTAATCAAAACAAATTCGGGAGACCTGTCAAAGGGTCCGTGAAAATAGATTCAGATGTGACGAAGCCTCAAATATACCATAGACTGAGGTAATGAAAAAACTGTTAAATGTCGAATTCTGTCAAGACTATGTTATGTATCAACCAGGCCTAAATGTAGGACTAGGAATTATGAACCGGGTCTAACGTTAGGAAAATTGTAGCAGTTTTCACAAGCTGACATTAAATTAAATTTCTTAAAACTTATTTATTGAAACAGCAGCGATGTATTAACCCCTTGGTCTAAGCTCGGTGAGCGTGGAATCATGGGGCTGTTGAACTGGTTCGCGACCTAACCATCACTAGCACCGCGCGCTGCTAGTCAACGATAAAATGAAACATTGCAAGGGGACGAAGAAGTGGATATAATACAATAATTCGTATAATACTGGGGCTCCTCTGAGATGTGACAATGGGCGAAGAAAAAAAGTAGTGAACTGTATATATCGAGAACACCACTAAGTTTTTTGTTGTGAGACACTTTTTCAGAGGAACTAAAAGGGAGAAGTGTTATGCAGCTTACTGTTTTAAAATAAAAAGAGAACAGATTTGACTAAAAAAGTCTGACTTTCATGATAGAGCTAAAAAGAATCTATGGATGAAAGTGGGGTTGATAACTCCAAAATATTTAACAATTATTCCTCGAGCCCGAATGGGCTTTGAGTCAACAGCCCATGAGGCCGAAGGCCTCATGGGCTATTGACCCAGAGCCCATGAGGGCGACAGGAATAATTTTTTTAGTAAAATCCAACTAGTTGGTCAAAAAAATATCGAGACAAAACATCTTTCGCTAGTTAAAGCCATTGTTTTGGTTTTCAAAGCCGGTGCTTTTCGCTACTAGTGGGCTATAACAAATAGCCTACTAGTAGCTCAACCAATCAGAACGCAGCATTGATAATAGACCACTAGTTGGATTTTATTAAATATATATACACCTAATTGCAATAACGTTGTCATAGTAAAAAGCAAAAAGCAAAAAGCCAAATAGGAATTAAATAGGGCAATTTAAATTTACATTGTTCCAGGTACTGTAGAAGAATGAAAAATATAACGTAAATGAAGGGCAGGAATAAAAAATTGTAGTTTTCATTCATATACAGTATCTGAGAACAATGTAAATTTACATTTCCCTAATTAATTCCTATTTGGCTTTTTGCTTTTTTGCTTTTTTTCTGTGACAACGTTATTGCAATTAGGTGTATATACATAGGCGTGCGGGCACCTTTGGACCTGGGGGGGCGGTGACCTTATTGCCCGAAAAAATAACACAATTCACTACTTGCACAATACCATAATGCACCTCTTTTACCCCCCCCCCCCCCAAAAAAAAAAAAAAAAAAAAAAAAAATTTTTGCATACTCATTGTTTGCAATTTCTCCTGGGACATGAACATGTCCCAAGAGTAATCTAAGACAATGCCT
Organism: Platygyra sinensis; assembly: GCA_019787425.1. Taxonomy (NCBI): domain Eukaryota; kingdom Metazoa; phylum Cnidaria; class Anthozoa; order Scleractinia; family Merulinidae; genus Platygyra; species Platygyra sinensis. The sequence continues at coordinate 15,016 of JAHPZR010042788.1, read as the reverse complement.
GTGCAAATTTTTGGGGGGTAAAAGAGGTGGATTATGGGATTTGTGCAAGTAGAGAATGCCCGAAAGCGTGCGTTGTACAAAAGCACTCAAACCGCAGTAAAAACAAAAAACCTTCACATTTCTGACGTCTAATGAACGTATTTTCATTCCAAAATTACAGTTGAATCCCGATTTTTGGAACCTCCAGAGGAAACGAACATTGGTTGGAAAAATCGGATATTTCGAGAAATCTGGGGTAACTAAAATTACAGTGTTCGACTGAGGAGAGGGAAACGACTTACGTTTCGAGTTATCGGGTGGTTCGAAAAAACTGAGGGTTCGAGAGATCAGGATTCAAACTGTAGTTATTTTGAAACCTCGGACATTCTATAGATTGCCTAGTAAAATCCAAAACTTATAAAAGAAACAGTAAATTATTTCTCGTACGTGAATGTTCAAGAAAATTTTAAAACAGCTCTTTGTGGAGCCATTGAAAACGGCTTTGGTCAGAGCCACCGCTAAAAAGTCTAGGTCTTCGTTTGTTTTGATTCTGTCATTCTTTTGGTCATGGAAGTAATATCCATCTCGTGGATTTCTACGATACACATGTTACCGATATATGCCTTTTCCAAAACAAATTACCTGGTCTTGACAAGGCAAACGTCAGAAAAAGAAGCCTTCAAGTCTGGCTTTGACAACCTTTTAGAGTATTTTTCTTTTAGAGTATTTTCTCCCGAGTACTTTTGCCCGAATCATCAGCGTTTTGCCCGAAAAATTTTTAAAATTTCTGTGACTGGGGGGGCTGCAGCCCCCCCAGTCACAGAAATTTTAAAAATTTTTCGGGCAAAACGCTGATGATTCGGGCAAAAGTACTCGGGAGAAAATACTCTAAAAGAAAAATACTCTAAAAGGTTGTCAAAGCCAGACTTGAAGGCTTCTTTTTCTGACGTTTGCCTTGTCAAGACCAGGTAATTTGTTTTGGAAAAGGCATATATCGGTAACATGTGTATCGTAGAAATCCACGAGATGGATATTACTTCCATGACCAAAAGAATGACAGAATCAAAACAAACGAAGACCTAGACTTTTTAGCGGTGGCTCTGACCAAAGCCGTTTTCAATGGCTCCACAAAGAGCTGTTTTAAAATTTTCTTGAACATTCACGTACGAGAAATAATTTACTGTTTCTTTTATAAGTTTTGGATTTTACTAGGCAATCTATAGAATGTCCGAGGTTTCAAAATAACTACAGTTTGAATCCTGATCTCTCGAACCCTCAGTTTTTTCGAACCACCCGATAACTCGAAACGTAAGTCGTTTCCCTCTCCTCAGTCGAACACTGTAATTTTAGTTACCCCAGATTTCTCGAAATATCCGATTTTTCCAACCAATGTTCGTTTCCTCTGGAGGTTCCAAAAATCGGGATTCAACTGTAATTTTGGAATGAAAATACGTTCATTAGACGTCAGAAATGTGAAGGTTTTTTGTTTTTACTGCGGTTTGAGTGCTTTTGTACAACGCACGCTTTCGGGCATTCTCTACTTGCACAAATCCCATAATCCACCTCTTTTACCCCCCAAAAATTTGCACAGGCATTGTCTTAGATTACTCTTGGGACATGTTCATGTCCCAGGAGAAATTGCAAACAATGAGTATGCAAAAATTTTTTTTTTTTTTTTTTTTTTTTTTGGGGGGGGGGGGGGTAAAAGAGGTGCATTATGGTATTGTGCAAGTAGTGAATTGTGTTATTTTTTCGGGCAATAAGGTCACCGCCCCCCCAGGTCCAAAGGTGCCCGCACGCCTATGTATATACACCTAATTGCAATAACGTTGTCACAGAAAAAAAGCAAAAAAGCAAAAAGCCAAATAGGAATTAATTAGGGAAATGTAAATTTACATTGTTCTCAGATACTGTATATGAATGAAAACTACAATTTTTTATTCCTGCCCTTCATTTACGTTATATTTTTCATTCTTCTACAGTACCTGGAACAATGTAAATTTAAATTGCCCTATTTAATTCCTATTTGGCTTTTTGCTTTTTGCTTTTTACTATGACAACGTTATTGCAATTAGGTGTATATATATTTAATAAAATCCAACTAGTGGTCTATTATCAATGCTGCGTTCTGATTGGTTGAGCTACTAGTAGGCTATTTGTTATAGCCCACTAGTAGCGAAAAGCACCGGCTTTGAAAACCAAAACAATGGCTTTAACTAGCGAAAGATGTTTTGTCTCGATATTTTTTTGACCAACTAGTTGGATTTTACTAAAAAAATTATTCCTGTCGCCCTCATGGGCTCTGGGTCAATAGCCCATGAGGCCTTCGGCCTCATGGGCTGTTGACTCAAAGCCCATTCGGGCTCGAGGAATAATTGTTAAATATTTTGGAGTTATCAACCCCACTTTCATCCATAGATTCTTTTTAGCTCTATCATGAAAGTCAGACTTTTTTAGTCAAATCTGTTCTCTTTTTATTTTAAAACAGTAAGCTGCATAACACTTCTCCCTTTTAGTTCCTCTGAAAAAGTGTCTCA
>JAHPZR010042788.1:2500-7500 GCA_019787425.1 Platygyra sinensis | reverse complement strand
TTGAATAGTCACACACTAGGGTTTCATCCGACGAAAACAAAGATACTGGTCACCTGTTTGAACTTCTAGGGAGGAAAAATCTAGCTTGCCAACAGCAAATTCGAAGAGCTTCAATGGTTAACAAGTCTGTGTAAGGGTTGTCTTCAGACTATATAAGTACTAAATTTGAAAGGTGATAAGCCGCATATAATCCAAGGGACTCCTTGAATAAACTCAATGTTCCCTGCCGCGCGCAAACTATTACAAAAATAGCTTTAGCAATGGTGTGACCATTCCTTGGAACTGTCTCCCTTCTGACTTAGGGAAGCAGAGTCTCTTGGGTAATTCAAACGTCTACTCTAATAAATCACAAGGCACGGCATTCGTGGAAAGCAGCTCCTCTTATATTTTTTTCTGTATAATTAAATATTATCTATCTAAAAAGTTGAAACCACCTCTAACCGCATAATAAATAATACCATGCAGTTAAAAGACCTGAAAGTACAGAATATTCAGTGAGCCGGAGTCCTCAGGAGAGGGTTTGGTTTGCTACGGAACCAATGGTGTGACTAGCGACGAGCTGACGTCACAAATGCAATTTCTGATTGAAGGATAAGAGTCGGGAACTCCTCGGGTTTAAAGCGATTTCCTATGAAACTTAACTGTTTTCCAAAACTTCGAAACATACCTGTGAAAAGCTTCAGGATTTCCTTTTCCCCTGACGATGAACGACCGTGCTCCCATGGATCCTGGTATAATTCCTAACTCTCCGTGACGAGCAGAAACCTAACGGTTAAGAGAAATTCAAAACAATTGTCCTTCGTTGTTTCCGCTTCTAATTCAGCAATAATGACAACAACAACTGTATGGCGAGAAAACTAAAAGTACGCATACTTGAGTACCTCCCATTTGAGAAATGATGTTAGCTCCTGCAGTTGTCCATAATCGCGCGCGTTGCCTTCTCCTGATATTTGGTTTAAAAATAGCTAATTGTCTGACAACTGGCCTTAATAAAATCCATGAAGGATAGTCAACAAAGCCGCGCCTTGTTCGTTATCCGGTCTCAGAAAACTCAGGCTCATTGTCTAATTGAGGGACTCGAGACGAAAACTTAAAGGTCTGGACATATGGTCTGGATACGAAAGAAAACTGGGGGTCTCGCTTCAGACGCAACTAAATATTCGACGCCAGTTTCCTTTTGCGCGCAAACTAGAACTGTTACTAGTACGATGCAGTTCTAACAGGGCACATTTAAATTCATTTAGACTAGCAACTTCACTTGAGCATTACAGCTAACTTACTGCTCCTTTCCTGGTGAGAAACACCTCTTTACCAAAGTGCGTCTCCACCTTGACGTAATTGTGATGACAGTTGACAGCCTTGCTCGATGGATCCACATCAAATGACGGCATATCTGCACATTCATGCGCCGCTCTCAGTACACTGGACATCATTATGTTGCGGTTGATTCGGGCAAATTTTTGCGCCCATGTCACCGCAAATACATAGTCTTCAAAGTTCTTCGAACCCTCCCTGAGGTACGCTAGATCTTTTTCAACCTGGGAAGAAAGCATACAAACTTCTCACCTTCAAAGTCATCAAAAGTTGTAATATCCCTAGATATTTTTTTTTCTTGCATGTCGTCACCTAGTCTCCTCCGCAGCCGTTTTTTGGGATGTCACGCAAAGGAACGTTGCGTGACATCCCAGAAAACGGCTGCGGAGGAGACTGGTCATCACCGCACACTCCAAATTTATGTCACATTGTACATCTTTACTCTGCTGGACAGTTAGCAGGAATTCATTGTCATTGGGTACGCTACTCACTGTCTGTTCTCTTTCAGATACCCGGTGCAGATACTAAGTAGCCTAGCAGTGTGAAGTTGCTAACAAACTGGCGGCTGGTTCTTTACGTTTTCAAAGTGTCCGTGAAGGGGATTTCAATAAAGGTTTAAACGACTAGAATATTTATTCTAATTGCTAAGCGCACAATACTGAATGTGAGATAACAAGGGATACCTTAGGAGACCAAAATAATTTTTTAATGGGGAACAAGGGAAAAAGTGAAATTTTTAAGGAATCAGAAGAACAGGTATGCCATCCCGTAGCTCGTCAAACGTTCTTCACGATAATTCAGCTTCTGGACATTTTGATAGCCTTCACAGAACAAATGTCCTTGTCATTGTATTTTCCACATTGTAACAGTAAGATACGAGTCTTGATAAAGTGGTTTACCTTAACTTGTTTGTCCAGTTTCAGCATGTCATTCTTGGCGAGTTCAATGTACACTGTTCCAATCCTGTTCCCAGGCCCACGTGACCCTGAATGCAACATGAACCACACCCTGTCCTCCTCATCAAGGCACATCTTAAAGACAATTACACAGCCGTTGAGAGAAATGTCAAAAAAAAAATGTCAGCCCTAAACAAGTTTGACAATTCACTTTCTAGGGAGTTCTTTCATTTCACTGTCAAACTGTTTTACTGTTCTGTTGGGGCTATTGTGAACTACTGTATCCCACATAATTTTAAGGTCAGCACATACTGTAAAGGGACTAGTCCCTATGACTAGTCCCTACACCAAGTTGCAGGGACAAGTCTTATTTTGTGAACTAGCCATTTTTGTCATAAAATCTGGTCGCAGGGACTAAAATCTGGTATCTGTGACTAGTCCCACGAATTCAGACTGGTTTGAATTTTTGGGACAAGTCCCTATGACTAGTCCCTATGACTACTCTTCAGGCCCCGGTTGTTCAAAGGCTGGATAACGCTATCCGGCGGATAAATCGCTATCCAGTGGATAACATGGTTTGTTTTGTTAACATTTATCCACTGGATAGCGATTTATCCGCTGGATAACGTTATCCAGCCTTTGAACAACCGGGGCCAGGAGACTAGTTGCAGGGACTAGTCACAGGGACTAGCCCCCTTCTGTGTGCCGACCTTCACCCAAGCATCGATCAGAACTCATCAACAATATTATTCTCATGCCAGCTGCATTACTGCCATGAAACGTACTGGTAATCATCATATTGTATGCTTTCAGAAAATACCCATACACACCCAAAGGAGTCTATCATTAGGGAGTTTAAGAAAACTACAACAGCAACTACAATGACAACCTTACTAAACAAAAGGTTCAGTGAGTACAATAGCCATCCTCTGCAAAACAACAATGTGATATGACCAAATTTTGGATATCTTGAAGAACATGAATCACGGTGACTAATTTCTTTTTGCATTTTCTTCCAGAATTGAACACTGGCATTACATCTTTAGTTTGAGTACTGCAGGGATTTAGACTGCTCAAAATAGTCAACTGGTCTAGATAAAACATAAAACCAGAGGTAAAATATTATACCTGCCAACTTTTTCTGAGATATAGGCGTGAGATTTTTATCCTGGGAGTGCTGAGATTTTTGAAGACGACACGATCATTTCCGAAGATTCCCGAAGAAGTCCGAAGTCTTCCAAAGGCGTCCGAAGTCTACCGAAGTTGAAGTTATCGAGAAAACGCTTAGCCACAAGGACCGAGGTTAGTTGATAACATCCGCGCTATAGTTCGCTCCCAGTGCTTTTCACTTCAAAAATTGGAGATCGCGAGGTAAGGTATTGTCATTTATTCATTTTACACATGGTTTTCGTTCCTTTTTTTTTTCCTTTTTTTTTTCTTTCTTTAATTAAATAAACAAATACTTACACTGTTTACAATAATAACAGTACATGGAATGCAGTCTCTACATACAACATAACTTAACAAACAAAACTAACAGTTCGTGTCATCATTACTTACAATACAATGCAGACAATACTACCCTTACAAGCTCTAATTACAAAATTGCTAGCATGGGACGGGGAACAGACAGAGAGAAAAGTAAAACGAAAAGCGTAAACGCAGCTTGCACGGTCTTAATAGTATCAACAGTTGTATAATACTTGGTAATAATTTTTTTTTTTTTTACAATAGGTGGGCCCAAGTAGATTGAAAGATATTCAGAGTTTTGTTTTCAAGAGAGACTTCTCTTAAAATATTTAGATGTGTTCTAAGACGAGAAAGAAAGCTGTCAAAATCCAACTTGTTATTTCGTACGCTGGTGCAAAAAATATGATATTTTGCAAGGAGAAGAGCGTAGTTGAGAACTCGCTCGTTCGGTGATTTTTGGTGCCAACCATATAAGATTATGTATTCGTTGAGAATTAAGTTTTGTTTAAATTTTTGATACCACCAGTCGGTGAACTGACCCCAAAACATGGTGGTTTCGGGACAGCTGTAAAGCATGTGATTGCTGGTTTGTTTTTCAGCGTTACACAGTGGACAAGTGTCGTCATTAGCTATACCAGCACGGAACAGGCTGACTTGATTAGGAAGGATATTATGAATTACTTTGTATTGAAACGTGAGTAGTTTTATATCCTTAGTGGTTGTAAAAGGAAGTAAATATACATTTTGAATATTTTCTTTTGTAAAACCGTACTTAAAAATCTTACTTTCGCAAGTTGGAGAGGTAGCCATCTTACTTAGGAAAGCAGAATAGGTGGCGCGGGTAGTCAGCGGTTTAATAGAACATATGGCCTTTTCAAAGATGTCATTGTCCCTGGGGCGGGTGCTTTTTAAAGACGACTTCCATTCTTTAGGGATGGCGGATACAAGCCCGTAGTAGAGGGTGAAGGGGATATCCAAATTGAACTTTTGTCTTAATTCGGGTAAGGAGAGGAACTGGTTGTTCTCCGTCATCAAGCTGCGGATGCTGATGATGCCTTTGTTAAACCAAGAACTATAGAAAATAGATTTCCCGTTGATTACTATATTCTGGTTGTTCCAGATAATTTTATCTGGTACATTATCTACATCTGCCGTTATTATGGAATTCAAGTCTTGCAAGTATGCTAGTAGCGTATGGTAAAAATTTGGCAGATTGTCAAGGGACAGCATCTTAATGTCATACTGACACTTAATTAGAAAGGTTAGGCCTCCGTGTTGTTTCACACCCAACTCTGGGATTATTTTCCACGATGCACTGGA
>JAHPZR010042787.1:0-39075 GCA_019787425.1 Platygyra sinensis | reverse complement strand
ATTATAGACCTCATGTGGTTATTTAGTCAAGTAGTATTGTATCAGGCGTTACAAAATTCTCCCTGTGCCTGTAGATGTTGCAGAGTCTCTTCAAGTTACCAATGTGTCTATATCCAATGGCAATCTGAGGGTACTCTGTTCCCTCGCCAAACTCCTGCTCAAATGCTCTTTGAGTGAAGTGATTATTCAATCGATACACTTGATAGTTCTTTCCCATTCTTTCGATCAAAGATATAACACGATCACATTCTTGGTTGCCGTTTGAATAGATGGTTACTAGATCTTTCATAGGGGTCTTCCGTGCTTATCGACAAGTCCTAACTTTTTGATATGTGAAAGATTTGATCTCTCACTCTTTTTAATTTTCTTATATTCTTTTATGATTTTGTTGATCTCTCGATTAGATATCGACACTTGCAATTCATCTTTTTCATCTACAAATCCAAGACCACTACTCTTTGTCGAGTCCCTGGTGTCAACATAATCATTAATCACTTCTTGGATTTCATCTCTAATCAAGTCGGTTAATTTTCTCACAGCGGCTGTGTCAACGCCTGCTGATGCTATGGGTCATTCTCTTCTTCTACTTTGGGGTCCTGAAGCTCAGGGAGATTTCGTCCGCTGGTGCCAGCTTGGGGGACTCTGGGCTTTTGTGGCGCTCCACGGAGCCTTCGCTCTTATCGGTTTCATGCTCAGACAGTTTGAAATTAGTCGTCTAGTAGGTATTCGTACCGTACAATGCGATTGCTTTTTCAGGTCCTATTGCCGTATTCGTTAGTGTATTTCTCATCTACCCTCTCGGACAGTCCAGTTGGTTCTTTGCGCCGTCGTTTGGTGTGTCGGCGATATTCAGATTCCTTCTTTTCCTACAAGGATTTCATAACTGGACGCTCAACCCCTTTCATATGATGGGTGTTGCAGGTATCCTGGGAGGAGCCTTGCTTTCTGCTATCCATGGTGTTACAGTAGAGAACACCTTGTATCAAGATGGTGAACAAGCAAACACTTTCAAAGCATTTGAACTCAACGCAAGAAGAGGAAACCTATTCAATGGTTACGGCAAACCGCTACTGGTCTCAGATCTTCGGTATTGCGTTTAGTAATAAGAGGTGGCTTCATTTCTTTATGTTGTTTGTTCCTGTTATGGGTCTCTGGACCAGTACTATCGGGATCATTGGTCTTGCTCTCAATCTTACGCGCTTACGATTTTGTCTCTCAAGAGACTTAGGGCAGCAGAAGATCCTGAGTTCGAGACGTTCTACACCAAGAACATTCTATTGAATGAAGGTCTTCGTAACTGGATGGCACCTGTTGACCAACCACACGAAAACTTTGTATTCCCTGAGGAAGTCCTCCCTAGAGGTAATGCACTGTGAGTCCATATCTCGTTCTTGTTTACGGTATATGCTTTTCTCTCATCGCTGGAGGTGCTTTGCGCTGATGTGGAGTAACATTCAATCAATCAATAAGATGATGGATGAACCACCTAAACCACGTCACCCAGAGGCACCTGCCCCTGGCGAAGAGGTAATGTATGTTGATATGACAAGAGAACGTTTGGAGGACCTTTACAAGGGAGAAGAATCTGATATATAATGGGCGTAGCAATCGCCAATAAATGAAAATCTTCCTTGATACTGCTGACACCGATGTAATTGAAAAATATTTCTCCACGGGATTAGTTGATGGTGTCACAACTAATCCCACTCTTATTATGAAGAGTGGTAAAAACCAGAAGATGTCTATCAAAAGATCAAAGACATTGGGGTAAAAGATATAAGCATGGAGGTCATGGGATCTGACCTTGAGATGTACGACGAAGGCATTCGTCTGTACGAAAAGTTTGGTGATGTATGCACGGTCAAAGTTCCCTGCACACGCGAGGGTCTAATCGTCTGTAAGCGCCTCTCAGAGCAAGGTATCAAGGTCAATGTCACACTGATCTTCTGCGCCTCTCAGGCGGTCCTAGCAGCAAAGGCAGGGGCAACCTACGTCTCTCCCTTTGTAGGACGCCTGGACGACCAATCAGTGGCAGGTCTGGAGGTTGTACGATCCATTCTGAACTGTACCGCATCCATGGTATCAGAACTCAGGTTCTTTCTGCTTCGATTCGTAGCGTGCAACGTGCCATCAGATCATGGTACAATGGTGCTGAGATCTGCACGATGCCACCAAAGGTATTCGATCAAATGTATGATCACATCCTCACCGATAAAGGTATGGAAATTTTTGACAATGATTGGAAGGAGGTTCAGAAGTGACGTTCACAGTCTACTCAAAGATGGTTGCCCTTATTGCACCAAGGTAGAACAAGTTTTGAAACTTGCAGAACTTAAGCATGTCATATATAAACTTGATAGGGATTACACCCGTGAAGAGTTTTATGGTAAGTTTGGAGTAGGATCTACCTTTCCCAAAGTTATAAGTGATGACAAAATTATTGGAGGGTGTACTGAAACTGTAAAATATTTGCGGGAGAACAAGTTGGTTTAATGTCATCACTTAACTTGTACGAAACATATACAGATGTAGAGAAGGCAATTGACCTTGCCTTTGATGGTCACTTTGTGTTAAAGTTCTATGACTACCTTAAAATTAAACAAGTAAAAAAAGTTGAGATCGAAGAGTTTATTCAGAGCTCCACTGCTAAAGAACTAAGTGATTTGGTATTGGAGTTAAATGATTACCTTGAAGGTGGTAATGATAATATGCACAAACAACTCCGAGAGGGATACGGGCATATTCCAAACCACAGGCAAGGAAGATAAAAAATTATCTTAATGAAATTTTAGAAGATGCCTTGAGGTACAACCATGATAGAAGGAGAGGAAGAAGAAAAAAAGAAACTAAATAATCACAATTCCCACATCAATCGTGGGGTTGAGTTGCTACTACGCAACAGGAGGAGGAAACCAGAACCGCCCAAAACTTTTCAGGTAAAGTTCGGTAAGATGGTCTCTCTCTTCCGTAGAGAAATTGTTTTCCATCTTAACTTCTATCTGGACATAAGAAAGAAATAGTCTCTGGAGGACAAAAAGATGTTGGCAGTAACCCTCACTATTGGAACATTAGTTTCCGTTATGATGTTTTTTGTTGGAGGTATGGTAGGATGGCTTGCGAAAGAACATGTCTACAATACTCAACCGGTGTATACTCACCCAGAGATGTTTGACGAAAACGGTAATGTTTTGCCCGATGAAATTTTAGCAGTACGATTTGAAAACGATTATGACGACCACGAAGAAGACGACAACTAAAAGAACTTTAGTGTGAAGGCAAATAAACTTCCTGCTAATCCATTTCAACATGAGATCCTTGAGTTGGTAGACAAGCAAAGAACAAAAGCAAAGAGAGTTGAAATTCTCAAAGAGTATGAAAACGATGCACTGAAAGCACTTTTCATTTGGAACTTTGATGACAGGTAATCTCCTTGCTGCCTGACGGACACGTCCCTTATAAAGAGAATGAAGTTCCCGTTGGCACCGACCACACCAGTCTTCGTAGAGAATACAAACAACTCTTTCACTTTGTAAAAGGTGGTAATGATGGATTGAGTTCCCTCCGTAGAGAGACTATGTTTATTCAGATGTTGGAGGATTGCATCCATCGGAAGCAGAAGTTCTTTGTTTAGTCAAGGATAAAAACCTTGGATCTAAGTATAAGATTACAAAGGAAATGGTAGCAGAAGCATACCCAGACATCACTTGGGGAGGACGGTCTTAATGGCAAACAAACTAGGAGAAGCACCAGTGGTTCACGAGTGGTCAGCAGAAGAAAAAGAATCTATGGTTCAATCTTACAGTTGCCATCTCGTCGCTGAGAGAGCAACTCCTGAGCAGATCAAAGATAAAACTCTACCCACTGACACTCTGCAAGTTCAGTATAGATTCGAGGGTGAGGTTTATACTGACTTGTGTAGGGGGAAGAGAGTAGATGTTTTTAATCTTTACTATGATAAGTTTGGAAAGGGTGCACTAATTCTTATCGATTGGGCACATGGAACAGTTAACCCCAAGATGTGGGGATACAAAGCACCAGATAAAAAGAAAAGAAAATGAAAGACGAACATCTTAGAGATCAAATTAACGACTTGATTAGAGATGAAATCCAAGAAGTGATTAATGATTATGTTGACACCAGGGACTCGACAAAGAGTAGTGGTCTTGGATTTGTAGATGAAAAAGATGAATTGCAAGTGTCGATATCTAATCGAGAGATCAACAAAATCATAAAAGAATATAAGAAAATTAAAAAGAGTGAGAGATCAAATCTTTCACATATCAAAAAGTTAGGACTTGTCGATAAGCACGGAAGACCCCTATGAAAGATCTAGTAACCATCTATTCAAACGGCAACCAAGAATGTGATCGTGTTATATCTTTGATCGAAAGAATGGGAAAGAACTATCAAGTGTATCGATTGAATAATCACTTCACTCAAAGAGCATTTGAGCAGGAGTTTGGCGAGGGAACAGAGTACCCTCAGATTGCCATTGGATATAGACACATTGGTAACTTGAAAGAGACTCTGCAACATCTACAGGCACAGGGAGAATTTTGTAACGCCTGATACAATACTACTTGACTAAATAACCACATGAGGTCTATAATGGACCTGTCGTTCATCCCACTTCGGTGGGACGCAAGTAAGTCGCGGAACGGAGCGTTCATCCCATGTTTGATTTATTACTATATGCTGATATGAATTGCACTGATGCTGCTGAAATAATCAGTCGTCTCGATGCTCATGATCATATTAGTAATAAAATCAAGGTAGAACTTGTTGAAACTATTCAAGAAGCAACACCACATTGTCCATGGGACGCAAACGACTAAAGGAACGGGCCTAAAAATCCAACTACTTTAGGAGTAAACTTATGAATACGCTTAATCTCATTAAAAAGCAAATCGACAAGGCAGCAGCATTGCATGACGCACAAGTCCTCGTTACTAAGTATCGTGGAGTTGACTGCAAAGTGCATCAGGCAAGTGAGGAAACTCACGGCACCTACTGCTATCGCGGTCGTACCTACGTAAAGTGATATGGGAGCACTACAAGTCGCCGGGATCGTATCCCTAAGTTCTGTAGCATTCCTTTCACTGATATACGGAGAGATTAAAGTTCTTTCCAAATAATACACAGGGAGGTTAACCACCTCCCTTTTTTATTAACTATTACCATACTTCATTAAGTTAGCATACGCTGACTAAATAATTACAGAATTAAAGGAAAAAGCCTATGCACTGATTCGTTTCTTCATTATTATTTGTACTGTACGGAGAGTGATTTATGCACAATCTTATTTCTCGCAATCAATTAGCAGAATGGAATCTCTTTGAGAATACATCCAACCCAAGAGAATCAGATCTGGTAAACGATTATTTTGACTGCTTGATTGAATGCGACGAAGACCAACAAACTTGCAAACGAATATGTAAAAATCTTTTAGTTTAAAAAAGGCGGGGGTTTCCACCCCCGTTTTTTTATGGTATAATATGGGGCAAGCGATATTACTGTATGGAAAAAGACAAACTAAAGTTGATCGTCCGAAACCTAGAGTTGCTTGTAGAGGCTTTGAAATCAGAAGTCTACTCCGATGTTAAAGCATATGAGTATGAAAACATCGCACCACACTTAACAGATTACGACGAAGTTTATGACGAAGGAGACGATGACGGATACCCCGATTAAATTGGTTAGCGTCAGTCCAGACGCAGAGAAGCACATGGCTTATTGTGCTCGTGTAAGTAATCCAAACAACCAAGATAATGAGAAGTTTGCTGGTCTGCTGAAGTATTGTATTAAGCACCAACACTGGAGTATCTTTGAGCAAGCATATCTGACTTTGGAGATCAATACTTCTAGGGCAATCGCAGCTCAAATACTGAGGCACCGCTCGTTCACATATCAAGAGTTTTCCCAACGCTATGCTGATTCTAGTGCCCTGATGGAAGGTAAGATTCCTATTCCCGATCTACGGAGGCAGGACACTACCAATCGTCAGAAGTCTATTGATGACCTTGATCCTTTCGTTAAACAGAAGTATGAGATTTGGATGGAGCATCACTTCAAACAAACTCTAGATGTTTACCAGGACATGTTAGATCATGGCGTGGCAAAGGAATGTGCAAGAATGATTTTGCCACTCGCTTGTCCCACCAGAATCTATATGACGGGTTCAGTTCGTTCATGGATTCATTATATTGATCTTCGTACTGGACATGGAACGCAGAAGGAACATATGGAAATTGCTGAGGGTTGTAAGAAAATCTTCATTGAACAATTCCCTGTGGTTGCTGAAGCACTTGAGTGGTAATAAATATTAACATCTAAAGGAGGTCTAACATTGCCAACATATCCTGTTATTAATAAAGAAACTGGAGAGAAGAAAACACTCTCTATGACAATGAAAGCATACGCTGAGTGGAGAGAAGAGAATCCTGGTTGGGACAAAGACTGGCAGGCAGGTGTCGCTGGTGTAGGAGAAGTGGGTGAAATGCACTTGAAGGGTGAAGCCAACTCAAGTGGATGGAATGAAATCCTAGACAGAGCATCCAGGCAACCTGGTGCAAACGTCCGTAAAAACCGCGATTACAGTTTCTAAATGCCTAGAAGAAAAAAGAACTCTGATCAACCCATTGGAGTTGGTCTAACTGTCAAACAAATGAAGAGAAAGAAACCCATCAACTCAGACTTGATGCGGGATATTGATCCATTAACTGAGAATCAAAAACTTCTCTTTGAAGCATATGAAAACGATAAGAATGTCGTTGCATATGGTGCAGCAGGAACGGGTAAAACTTTCATCACTCTGTGGAACGCACTACAAGATGTACTTGATGAGAACACACCTTATGAAAAAATTTATATCGTAAGGTCTCTTGTTGCTACCAGAGAGATTGGTTTCCTTCCTGGAGACCATGAAGATAAGTCAGCACTTTTCCAAATTCCTTATAAGAATATGGTGAAGTATATGTTTGCCCTCCCCACGGACGCAGACTTTGAAATGCTGTATGGCAACCTAAAGACTCAAGGAACCATTAGTTTCTGGTCTACCTCATTTATTCGTGGTACAACCCTTGATAAAGCTATCATCATTGTTGATGAATTTCAAAACTTGAATTTCCATGAACTTGATAGTATAATTACGAGGGTAGGTGAAGACACCAAGATTATGTTCTGCGGTGATGCTACTCAGACTGACTTGACCAAGCAGAATGAGAGAAATGGCATCATGGATTTTATGAGAATACTACGAGTCATGCCATCAGTCGAAATGATTGAGTTCGGCGTTGATGATATTGTACGTTCAGGTCTTTGTAAAGAATATCTACTTGCTAAACTTGATTTGAATTTATGAATTTTACTCATTGTAATTATCTTGGTGACCTTGAACTTAATAAGAAAGAAAAGAATGGCATCCGTCTCTACAATCTTCCGAACGGAGAGTGGGTGCCTTCTATTACGTCTGTAACTTCTTTCTACAACAGACAAATCTTTGCCAAGTGGAGAGCACGGGTTGGCATCGAAGAAGCAAATCGCATCACAAAGAAAGCAACCACACGAGGAACAGACTTCCACGAGGCGGTTGAACTTTATATGCTGAATAAAGAAATTGACTGGGATGAGTTTAGACCTCTAACCAAGTTTATGTTTCATCATGCTACACCATACCTAGATCGTATAAATAACATACACGCTATAGAAAGAACTCTGTTCTCAGAGTATCTTGGTTTAGCAGGTAGGGTTGACTGCATCGCTGAATACGAAGGAGAACTTGCAGTCATCGATTTTAAGACTTCAGAAAAAATAAAACCCGAAGAGTGGTTGGAAAACTATTTCGTCCAAGAAATGTTTTATGCCACTGCTTACTACGAACTGACCGGTATTCCTGTCAAAAAACTAATCACCATTATGGTAACTCCTGGTGGTGAGGTTAAAGTATTTGACAAAAGGAATAAAGGAGACTATATTAAATTACTAGTAAGGTATATTAAAGAATTTGTACATCACAATACTGGGTCAAAAGATGGAGAATGAACTAGAAAAGGCATTTGAGAGCAAGTTCTTTTGCCCATCTCGTTTCGCGCAAGAGATTGAAACACTTGTGCAAAAGCATAAAGATATGAACTACATTGATGCTATCGTGCATTTCTGCGAACTTAATTCTATTGATTTAAACTCTGTTCCTAAATTGATTTCAAAACCACTGAAGGAAAAGATTAAATATGAAGCAATGGAACTGAACTTTTTGAAGAAGACTTCTCGCGCAAAATTGGTCTTCTAATTTCAAAAGGGGGCGAAAAAATTTCCGCCAAAAAATTGACCCTATTACTTTTTTATGATGCCATTTGATGCCTACAGATGTTACTTGTCAATGAAGAATCACTTCACCAAGGACAAGTATGATTACCACAAGTATCGTGGCAAGAGTCGTGCGACTGTCCAATCTTTCTATAAAAGAAAAGATAGATTCTGGTTTGAGAAGTTGGCAAGAAACAAATCAGACCAAGAGGTGGTTGAATTTTTTGTATCTAACTTCATCACCTGCACTGATCCAGGGAAACTTTGGATTGGTGAAATGATTAAGGATGGTGAGGGTAGATACACAGAATGGAAGAAAAGAAATCAATCACTATCATATGTCTTCAAAGAAGAAACCGAAACTCTTTTCAGTGATGGTAACTTTGATTCCATGTTTGCCATGGATGGCACACGACATCCACAAATTCTAAAAGAATATCTTAGAAAAAATATATCAATTGAAACTCTAGTAATCCTGGACAAGATTCTGGGATTCAGAGAGAACTTTGACTCTCACCTTAAAGACCCAGTGTGGGAAACCGTCAGCATGAGGATAAAAAAATATTCTCCTTTTCTAAATATTGATGTACAACGTTATAAACAAATTCTTAAGCAGGTAGTCCTATGAGTTTCTTTGACTCTGAAATTGTTAGGTCAGAGATGACTGAAATTAGTGAACTCCAAGATGAGGTCTATGGTAAGTTCATGCACTTTCCATACATGAGTGATGATGACAAATTAGAGCAAGTTTCTAATTTGGAAAGACTCATAGAAAAACAGAAGATTCTTTATGCTCGGTTGTCTTTATCTGATGATCCAGATGCAATTCAAATGAGAGAAAGAATCACCGACTCTGCACAAATGATGGGTCTTCCCAAAGATGTTGACATGAATACTGTATTCGATAACATGTCAGAGATGCTCAACGTTATGAGAAAACAACTTGACAGTGACACCTGATTACAGTATGATAGCGTCGTACACACAAGCCAAATCCAACTAATCCGATTAATCCTATGTCTTTCGCAAATCTTAAAAAGCAATCTGGTCTTGGTTCTCTCACCTCTAAATTGGTGAAGGAAGTTGAGAAGATGAATAATACTGGTGGCGGTGGTGATGACCGTCTGTGGAAACCAGAAGTAGATAAAACTGGCAATGGTTTTGCAGTCATCCGTTTCCTGCCTGCCCCTGATGGAGAAGAACTTCCCTGGGCAAAGATGTACACCCATGCTTTCCAAAGCACTGGTGGATGGTACATTGAAAACTCCCTGACAACCATTGGTCAGAAAGACCCTGTTTCAGAGCACAATAGTCAGCTTTGGAACTCTGGTGTCGAGTCTGACAAAGAGATTGCACGTAAGCAAAAGCGTAAGTTGTCCTACTATGCCAACATCTATGTTGTGCAGGACAAAGCAAATCCTCAGAACGAAGGTCGTGTCTTCCTCTACAAGTTCGGTAAGAAGATCTTTGATAAGATCATGGAAGCAATGCAACCTGAGTTCGAGGATGAGACTCCTATCAACCCCTTTGACTTCTGGCAAGGTGCTAACTTCAAACTGAAGATCGTCCGTAAGGATGGTTATTGGAACTACGACAAGTCTGAGTTTGATCGCGTATCACCTCTGCTTGACGATGATGATGCACTGGAGGCACTGTGGAAGAAGCAGTATTCTCTTGCTGCTCTGACTGCACCTGACCAGTTTAAAACCTATGAACAACTGCAGAATCGTCTGCAACTTGTCTTGGGTCAGAAGTCCACTCGCCCTACCCTTGATGAGGAAGTGCAAGAGGAGGACAATGATCGTGGATCATTCAAACCTAACTTCCCTCTCCAGCAAGAGACACCTAAACCTGCTCCTGTTGTATCCAAGGATGAGGATGAAGATGATGCACTGTCTTACTTCCAGCGTCTTGCTGATGAATGATTATTGATATAGTCTGATATTATCACCACGCTTAAGGGTTTCACTCACATATTGGGTGGAACCCTCTTTATATTGCATCATTTCTTCTAAGTCATCGAAGACGATGTTAAGGTATTTTGGTTTAAGAATATTGATTATTCTCTTCCTATTGTTCAATTTCTCTTCGTATGCATAGTTAGTGATAGGTGTTGCTACATTAGAAATAGTAATTTCTTTTTGTAATCCATCATCATAGAAGGTTACACCTTGATTGTTATCAACTTGTAATCCTGCAGGGAAAATAATTGTTCCGTTACTATCTCTTACTTCTACAGATTCATAGTGATGAACTCCATTGAATAACAGATCAGCAGATTGTCCTGTAAAAATATCAAGGTATTTTTCTGCAGTGTATGCATCAAAAGCCTGTTGATCTAAGGGCCATTCTTCGTAAACATTGATAATGTTGTTAGAGAGTAATACAACCCAATCTAGTGTAGGATCTCCGTAAACTTCAAAGGCAACATTGTCTGGGCGATCATTACCTGTGATCGTATACTTTTGAAAGAACGTTGATTCGGTGGCAATGTCCTCTCTTAATTTTCCTTTTTTAAATAAATTTTTGACTGTAACATAATCAGATATACTTCTTCCATCAGAAGTAGTATTGACATATTCAAAGTCTGGTAGATTGCGGAAGTAAGGATTTGCCATTTTAGAAACCTAATGATGTGTCATTATCTTCTGGGTATTCATCATTGAATATTGGTACGAGTTCTTGGAAACTCAGGGTCATTTCATATGAAATCATTTTACCATCACGGAATGTTGCATAGTTTCCCTCTGGCGTATAATTCACACTCATATTCTTTAATGCACATTCTTTAAATCTATTTAAGAATGGATGGTCTTTATCATCGTGAATGTATCTAATTTGAAAAGTATGTGGCGATTTAATAAACAAATTAGATGCTGATCTAATTGGTGCCATACCTTGCTTAAAGAATCTAATAATTCTAATAATTTCATCTGCTTCAGGGGCACTTCTTGCAGACATTCTAAATGTAAAATCAAAAGGTCTGAGTGTTGGTTTTTGGAATAATAATTCAAGGTTTGGGTTGAGAACTGCACCGGTCGTTCTTGTTAAGAGACCTTGAACTCCTGCTGCATCTTGAGCGATTGCTGTTGCTACTGCAGTTTTTACATCAGGAGCATTATCACCTATTTTTCCCAGAATATTTTTGGTTGCATCAGCAGCACCCGTTAAACCACCCTCAATGCCCTGCAACGCTATCTGTGCTAATCCAATCTGAACAGGACTCATTGTGCCCTCACCCCATTCAGCACCTGTGGTGTCGGTAATACCACCGGGTATTGGTAAAAATACTCTTCCAATTTTACATTTTTGAGGAGCGTTTTTTGTTCTGTCTCTAACCCCAAAACCAGAACGCAACCAACTTTCCATCGTGGCAGGGATGGCTTCATAATTATAAGCATATTAACAATTGCATTTATCTTGCTTTGAATCTCTTCAGAGACAACGAGATACGTGTGAATGCACTAGCAACGACCACCAATACCAGGGAAGCACTCTCGGGTATTTTTGTCCCCTGCAACGCCAGTGTCCATGCAGGAGAAGGAGGTTACTACTTCCTGGTTCAATATACTTCTATCTCCATCTGTTGGAGTGGGAGCCAGGATGGTGGAGGAACGTGGCGCGTCTTTAGTCTCCGTGTTTTTTTCGCTTCTCAATTAAAAGTCCGTCTATCATCAGGTTAAAATAGCGGGGTCATTTTCTTTCTTACGTCTAGTCTGCTACTAGTCTTATCAACGTCTTTTTTAATGGCAGATCCCGAGTGAGTTATTAAGATCTTTTTGGGTAAACTAGCTCCAGCAACACCTGCCATGGTAAGGAAACTGAGGATCTGAAAAAAAATTGGGAAAAAAATAGGATTTTCCTCCGTCCTTTGAAACTGCAAGCAGGTTGATATGTGTCCTGTTCTTTCAATATAGCAGAACTCTTTTGAGACCCCGTTACTTTTCCACGACTATCATTATTACTGGATCTACAACAGACCTATGATATATACGAAGTTTCCTGATTTAAAAACTCTACTTCCCCTTCATTACTTCCACCTACCATGCTAGAAGTTTTTTTCGGAACAATAGGGCGCCAGGACCTCCGTTCATTGATGAAGGTTTTTCAGTAGTAGTATAACGGGAGCAGCACCTGATTCTCTTCTTCTCTTGTCCCCTGCTTTAACCTCCTGGCATTAGAGAGTGTTCGAATTTTTATTTATTTACGTTATGAACCTTGCATATGGTAATTGCAAGTAAATCAATTAGTTCATTTCGTTTGCACAATGGAACACTTGTCCTGCTAGTTCTTCCCAGTGTATTGCCTACTACTCTTGCCAGTGAAAGTTAAGTCGCACGGAATCCCCATTGAAATAATTCAGTCACAGCAACTAAATGGATGCTGGTTCATAAGTGAGTGTTGGGAAGACTTTGCATTATAAACAACAGTGCAGATTGACACCTGCATCAGGAAACAGGCAAGTAACTAGTGTCCTTCAAAAGCTACCATAATTTTCCAAACATCATCTCTTCCTGGTCATTAGTTCCGTTTCTTGTATTGATTTTTTTCTAAACGGTTCAGTTGTGATCCTAGTGCATTCCTCGGTTATGAATTTGAACTCAACACGATTATCAGCACAGGAACTCTCTTTGCTGCTTTCCACTTTGCCTGATATGACTGCATACATCTTGACACTCATAGATTGTATGATTTAGTCTGTCTCTTTTGGTCTTCCTTTGTTGGTGTCAGTTTTGCTTCTTTGGTTTGACCTCAATCAGCATTATGTCTGAACTTTAGCCACATGTTGTTGTACTCATTTGACTTTGATCAAGTAGTCTGGGTAATAATATCTGTGGACACGATTATAACTGGTTGACACATAGAATTACTGACTCTTCAGATGCCCCAAGATACCAATCTTTTATTCAAGTCCACACCATCTCCAAAAACTTTCTTTCCCAATATCTACAAATGATATTGTTTGGATTCGCCTGATACTCTCAGGGCTATGATTGTTTCCTATCTGCTTTTGATAGTAGTGGAAAAGTAACTGGGTCTCAAAAGAGTTCTCTATATTGACAAGAAACGGACACATAGCAACCCTGCTTGCGGTTTCAAAGGACGGAGGAAATCCTATTTTATTCCCAATTTTTTTTCAGATCCTCAGTTTCCTACCATGGACAGGTGTTGCTGGAAGCTATTTACAAAAGAATCTTAATAACACACTGGATCTGCCATTAAAAAAGACGTTGTATAAGACAGTAGCAGACTAGACGTAAGAAATGACCCAGCTCTTTTAACCTGATGACTAGACGGACTTTTAATTGGAGAGCGAAAAAAACACGGAGACTAAATGACCCCGTTACCTCCAGCCATCCGGTCCCACACTCCAACAGATGGAGATAGAAGTATATTGAACCAGGCAGTAGTACCCTCCTTCTCTCTGCCTGGACACTGTGCGTTGCAGGGGACACAAATACCCGAGAGTCATTCCCTGGTATTGGTGGTGTTGCTAGTGCATTACCGTATCCGTTTGTCTCTGAGAGATTCAAAGCAAGATAAAATGCAACTTAATATGCTTAAATAATGAAGCCATCCCTGCCCCGATGGAGTTGGTTGGTTCTGGTATTTGGGGTTAGAGACAGAACAAAAAACGCTCCTCCCAAATGTAATTGGAAGAGTTTTCTTTGCCCCAAAACCCGGTGGTATTACCGACACCACAGGTGCTGAATGGGGTGAGGGCACAATGAGTCCTGTTCAGATTGGATTAGCACAGATAGCGTTGCAGGGCATTGAGGGTGGTTTAACGGGTGCTGCTGATGCAACCAAAAATATTCTGGGAAAAATAGGTGATAATGCTCCTGATGTAAAAACTGCAGTAGCAACAGCAATCGCTCAAGATGCAGCAGGAGTTCAAGGTCTCTTAACAAGAACGACCGGTGCAGTTCTCAACCCAAACCTTGAATTATTATTCCAAAAACCAACACTCAGACCTTTTGATTTTACATTTAGAATGTCTGCAAGAAGTGCCCCTGAAGCAGATGAAATTATTAGAATTATTAGATTCTTTAAGCAAGGTATGGCACCAATTAGATCAGCATCTAATTTGTTTATTAAATCGCCACATACTTTTCAAATTAGATACATTCACGATGATAAAGACCATCCATTCTTAAATAGATTTAAAGAATGTGCATTAAAGAATATGAGTGTGAATTATACGCCAGAGGGAAACTATGCAACATTCCGTGATGGTAAAATGATTTCATATGAAATGACCCTGAGTTTCCAAGAACTCGTACCAATATTCAATGATGAATACCCAGAAGATAATGACACATCATTAGGTTTCTAAAATGGCAAATCCTTACTTCCGCAATCTACCAGACTTTGAATATGTCAATACTACTTCTGATGGAAGAAGTATATCTGATTATGTTACAGTCAAAAATTTATTTAAAAAAGGAAAATTAAGAGAGGACATTGCCACCGAATCAACGTTCTTTCAAAAGTATACGATCACAGGTAATGATCGCCCAGACAATGTTGCCTTTGAAGTTTACGGAGATCCTACACTAGATTGGGTTGTATTACTCTCTAACAACATTATCAATGTTTACGAAGAATGGCCCTTAGATCAACAGGCTTTTGATGCATACACTGCAGAAAAATACCTTGATATTTTTACAGGACAATCTGCTGATCTGTTATTCAATGGAGTTCATCACTATGAATCTGTAGAAGTAAGAGATAGTAACGGAACAATTATTTTCCCTGCAGGATTACAAGTTGATAACAATCAAGGTGTAACCTTCTATGATGATGGATTACAAAAAGAAATTACTATTTCTAATGTAGCAACACCTATCACTAACTATGCATACGAAGAGAAATTGAACAATAGGAAGAGAATAATCAATATTCTTAAACCAAAATACCTTAACATCGTCTTCGATGACTTAGAAGAAATGATGCAATATAAAGAGGGTTCCACCCAATATGTGAGTGAAACCCTTAAGCGTGGTGATAATATCAGACTATATCAATAATCATTCATCAGCAAGACGCTGGAAGTAAGACAGTGCATCATCTTCATCCTCATCCTTGGATACAACAGGAGCAGGTTTAGGTGTCTCTTGCTGGAGAGGGAAGTTAGGTTTGAATGATCCACGATCATTGTCCTCCTCTTGCACTTCCTCATCAAGGGTAGGGCGAGTGGACTTCTGACCCAAGACAAGTTGCAGACGATTCTGCAGTTGTTCATAGGTTTTAAACTGGTCAGGTGCAGTCAGAGCAGCAAGAGAATACTGCTTCTTCCACAGTGCCTCCAGTGCATCATCATCGTCAAGCAGAGGTGATACGCGATCAAACTCAGACTTGTCGTAGTTCCAATAACCATCCTTACGGACGATCTTCAGTTTGAAGTTAGCACCTTGCCAGAAGTCAAAGGGGTTGATAGGAGTCTCATCCTCGAACTCAGGTTGCATTGCTTCCATGATCTTATCAAAGATCTTCTTACCGAACTTGTAGAGGAAGACACGACCTTCGTTCTGAGGATTTGCTTTGTCCTGCACAACATAGATGTTGGCATAGTAGGACAACTTACGCTTTTGCTTACGTGCAATCTCTTTGTCAGACTCGACACCAGAGTTCCAAAGCTGACTATTGTGCTCTGAAACAGGGTCTTTCTGACCAATGGTTGTCAGGGAGTTTTCAATGTACCATCCACCAGTGCTTTGGAAAGCATGGGTGTACATCTTTGCCCAGGGAAGTTCTTCTCCATCAGGGGCAGGCAGGAAACGGATGACTGCAAAACCATTGCCAGTTTTATCTACTTCTGGTTTCCACAGACGGTCATCACCACCGCCACCAGTATTATTCATCTTCTCAACTTCCTTCACCAATTTAGAGGTGAGAGAACCAAGACCAGATTGCTTTTTAAGATTTGCGAAAGACATAGGATTAATCGGATTAGTTGGATTTGGCTTGTGTGTACGACGCTATCATACTGTAATCAGGTGTCACTGTCAAGTTGTTTTCTCATAACGTTGAGCATCTCTGACATGTTATCGAATACAGTATTCATGTCAACATCTTTGGGAAGACCCATCATTTGTGCAGAGTCGGTGATTCTTTCTCTCATTTGAATTGCATCTGGATCATCAGATAAAGACAACCGAGCATAAAGAATCTTCTGTTTTTCTATGAGTCTTTCCAAATTAGAAACTTGCTCTAATTTGTCATCATCACTCATGTATGGAAAGTGCATGAACTTACCATAGACCTCATCTTGGAGTTCACTAATTTCAGTCATCTCTGACCTAACAATTTCAGAGTCAAAGAAACTCATAGGACTACCTGCTTAAGAATTTGTTTATAACGTTGTACATCAATATTTAGAAAAGGAGAATATTTTTTTATCCTCATGCTGACGGTTTCCCACACTGGGTCTTTAAGGTGAGAGTCAAAGTTCTCTCTGAATCCCAGAATCTTGTCCAGGATTACTAGAGTTTCAATTGATATATTTTTTCTAAGATATTCTTTTAGAATTTGTGGATGTCGTGTGCCATCCATGGCAAACATGGAATCAAAGTTACCATCACTGAAAAGAGTTTCGGTTTCTTCTTTGAAGACATATGATAGTGATTGATTTCTTTTCTTCCATTCTGTGTATCTACCCTCACCATCCTTAATCATTTCACCAATCCAAAGTTTCCCTGGATCAGTGCAGGTGATGAAGTTAGATACAAAAAATTCAACCACCTCTTGGTCTGATTTGTTTCTTGCCAACTTCTCAAACCAGAATCTATCTTTTCTTTTATAGAAAGATTGGACAGTCGCACGACTCTTGCCACGATACTTGTGGTAATCATACTTGTCCTTGGTGAAGTGATTCTTCATTGACAAGTAACATCTGTAGGCATCAAATGGCATCATAAAAAAGTAATAGGGTCAATTTTTTGGCGGAAATTTTTTCGCCCCCTTTTGAAATTAGAAGACCAATTTTGCGCGAGAAGTCTTCTTCAAAAAGTTCAGTTCCATTGCTTCATATTTAATCTTTTCCTTCAGTGGTTTTGAAATCAATTTAGGAACAGAGTTTAAATCAATAGAATTAAGTTCGCAGAAATGCACGATAGCATCAATGTAGTTCATATCTTTATGCTTTTGCACAAGTGTTTCAATCTCTTGCGCGAAACGAGATGGGCAAAAGAACTTGCTCTCAAATGCCTTTTCTAGTTCATTCTCCATCTTTTGACCCAGTATTGTGATGTACAAATTCTTTAATATACCTTACTAGTAATTTAATATAGTCTCCTTTATTCCTTTTGTCAAATACTTTAACCTCACCACCAGGAGTTACCATAATGGTGATTAGTTTTTTGACAGGAATACCGGTCAGTTCGTAGTAAGCAGTGGCATAAAACATTTCTTGGACGAAATAGTTTTCCAACCACTCTTCGGGTTTTATTTTTTCTGAAGTCTTAAAATCGATGACTGCAAGTTCTCCTTCGTATTCAGCGATGCAGTCAACCCTACCTGCTAAACCAAGATACTCTGAGAACAGAGTTCTTTCTATAGCGTGTATGTTATTTATACGATCTAGGTATGGTGTAGCATGATGAAACATAAACTTGGTTAGAGGTCTAAACTCATCCCAGTCAATTTCTTTATTCAGCATATAAAGTTCAACCGCCTCGTGGAAGTCTGTTCCTCGTGTGGTTGCTTTCTTTGTGATGCGATTTGCTTCTTCGATGCCAACCCGTGCTCTCCACTTGGCAAAGATTTGTCTGTTGTAGAAAGAAGTTACAGACGTAATAGAAGGCACCCACTCTCCGTTCGGAAGATTGTAGAGACGGATGCCATTCTTTTCTTTCTTATTAAGTTCAAGGTCACCAAGATAATTACAATGAGTAAAATTCATAAATTCAAATCAAGTTTAGCAAGTAGATATTCTTTACAAAGACCTGAACGTACAATATCATCAACGCCGAACTCAATCATTTCGACTGATGGCATGACTCGTAGTATTCTCATAAAATCCATGATGCCATTTCTCTCATTCTGCTTGGTCAAGTCAGTCTGAGTAGCATCACCGCAGAACATAATCTTGGTGTCTTCACCTACCCTCGTAATTATACTATCAAGTTCATGGAAATTCAAGTTTTGAAATTCATCAACAATGATGATAGCTTTATCAAGGGTTGTACCACGAATAAATGAGGTAGACCAGAAACTAATGGTTCCTTGAGTCTTTAGGTTGCCATACAGCATTTCAAAGTCTGCGTCCGTGGGGAGGGCAAACATATACTTCACCATATTCTTATAAGGAATTTGGAAAAGTGCTGACTTATCTTCATGGTCTCCAGGAAGGAAACCAATCTCTCTGGTAGCAACAAGAGACCTTACGATATAAATTTTTTCATAAGGTGTGTTCTCATCAAGTACATCTTGTAGTGCGTTCCACAGAGTGATGAAAGTTTTACCCGTTCCTGCTGCACCATATGCAACGACATTCTTATCGTTTTCATATGCTTCAAAGAGAAGTTTTTGATTCTCAGTTAATGGATCAATATCCCGCATCAAGTCTGAGTTGATGGGTTTCTTTCTCTTCATTTGTTTGACAGTTAGACCAACTCCAATGGGTTGATCAGAGTTCTTTTTTCTTCTAGGCATTTAGAAACTGTAATCGCGGTTTTTACGGACGTTTGCACCAGGTTGCCTGGATGCTCTGTCTAGGATTTCATTCCATCCACTTGAGTTGGCTTCACCCTTCAAGTGCATTTCACCCACTTCTCCTACACCAGCGACACCTGCCTGCCAGTCTTTGTCCCAACCAGGATTCTCTTCTCTCCACTCAGCGTATGCTTTCATTGTCATAGAGAGTGTTTTCTTCTCTCCAGTTTCTTTATTAATAACAGGATATGTTGGCAATGTTAGACCTCCTTTAGATGTTAATATTTATTACCACTCAAGTGCTTCAGCAACCACAGGGAATTGTTCAATGAAGATTTTCTTACAACCCTCAGCAATTTCCATATGTTCCTTCTGCGTTCCATGTCCAGTACGAAGATCAATATAATGAATCCATGAACGAACTGAACCCGTCATATAGATTCTGGTGGGACAAGCGAGTGGCAAAATCATTCTTGCACATTCCTTTGCCACGCCATGATCTAACATGTCCTGGTAAACATCTAGAGTTTGTTTGAAGTGATGCTCCATCCAAATCTCATACTTCTGTTTAACGAAAGGATCAAGGTCATCAATAGACTTCTGACGATTGGTAGTGTCCTGCCTCCGTAGATCGGGAATAGGAATCTTACCTTCCATCAGGGCACTAGAATCAGCATAGCGTTGGGAAAACTCTTGATATGTGAACGAGCGGTGCCTCAGTATTTGAGCTGCGATTGCCCTAGAAGTATTGATCTCCAAAGTCAGATATGCTTGCTCAAAGATACTCCAGTGTTGGTGCTTAATACAATACTTCAGCAGACCAGCAAACTTCTCATTATCTTGGTTGTTTGGATTACTTACACGAGCACAATAAGCCATGTGCTTCTCTGCGTCTGGACTGACGCTAACCAATTTAATCGGGGTATCCGTCATCGTCTCCTTCGTCATAAACTTCGTCGTAATCTGTTAAGTGTGGTGCGATGTTTTCATACTCATATGCTTTAACATCGGAGTAGACTTCTGATTTCAAAGCCTCTACAAGCAACTCTAGGTTTCGGACGATCAACTTTAGTTTGTCTTTTTCCATACAGTAATATCGCTTGCCCCATATTATACCATAAAAAAACGGGGGTGGAAACCCCCGCCTTTTTTAAACTAAAAGATTTTTACATATTCGTTTGCAAGTTTGTTGGTCTTCGTCGCATTCAATCAAGCAGTCAAAATAATCGTTTACCAGATCTGATTCTCTTGGGTTGGATGTATTCTCAAAGAGATTCCATTCTGCTAATTGATTGCGAGAAATAAGATTGTGCATAAATCACTCTCCGTACAGTACAAATAATAATGAAGAAACGAATCAGTGCATAGGCTTTTTCCTTTAATTCTGTAATTATTTAGTCAGCGTATGCTAACTTAATGAAGTATGGTAATAGTTAATAAAAAAGGGAGGTGGTTAACCTCCCTGTGTATTATTTGGAAAGAACTTTAATCTCTCCGTATATCAGTGAAAGGAATGCTACAGAACTTAGGGATACGATCCCGGCGACTTGTAGTGCTCCCATATCACTTTACGTAGGTACGACCGCGATAGCAGTAGGTGCCGTGAGTTTCCTCACTTGCCTGATGCACTTTGCAGTCAACTCCACGATACTTAGTAACGAGGACTTGTGCGTCATGCAATGCTGCTGCCTTGTCGATTTGCTTTTTAATGAGATTAAGCGTATTCATAAGTTTACTCCTAAAGTAGTTGGATTTTTAGGCCCGTTCCTTTAGTCGTTTGCGTCCCATGGACAATGTGGTGTTGCTTCTTGAATAGTTTCAACAAGTTCTACCTTGATTTTATTACTAATATGATCATGAGCATCGAGACGACTGATTATTTCAGCAGCATCAGTGCAATTCATATCAGCATATAGTAATAAATCAAACATGGGATGAACGCTCCGTTCCGCGACTTACTTGCGTCCCACCGAAGTGGGATGAACGACAGGTCCATTATAGACCTCATGTGGTTATTTAGTCAAGTAGTATTGTATCAGGCGTTACAAAATTCTCCCTGTGCCTGTAGATGTTGCAGAGTCTCTTTCAAGTTACCAATGTGTCTATATCCAATGGCAATCTGAGGGTACTCTGTTCCCTCGCCAAACTCCTGCTCAAATGCTCTTTGAGTGAAGTGATTATTCAATCGATACACTTGATAGTTCTTTCCCATTCTTTCGATCAAAGATATAACACGATCACATTCTTGGTTGCCGTTTGAATAGATGGTTACTAGATCTTTCATAGGGGTCTTCCGTGCTTATCGACAAGTCCTAACTTTTTGATATGTGAAAGATTTGATCTCTCACTCTTTTTAATTTTCTTATATTCTTTTATGATTTTGTTGATCTCTCGATTAGATATCGACACTTGCAATTCATCTTTTTCATCTACAAATCCAAGACCACTACTCTTTGTCGAGTCCCTGGTGTCAACATAATCATTAATCACTTCTTGGATTTCATCTCTAATCAAGTCGTTAATTTGATCTCTAAGATGTTCGTCTTTCATTTTCTTTTCTTTTTATCTGGTGCTTTGTATCCCCACATCTTGGGGTTAACTGTTCCATGTGCCCAATCGATAAGAATTAGTGCACCCTTTCCAAACTTATCATAGTAAAGATTAAAAACATCTACTCTCTTCCCCTACACAAGTCAGTATAAACCTCACCCTCGAATCTATACTGAACTTGCAGAGTGTCAGTGGGTAGAGTTTTATCTTTGATCTGCTCAGGAGTTGCTCTCTCAGCGACGAGATGGCAACTGTAAGATTGAACCATAGATTCTTTTTCTTCTGCTGACCACTCGTGAACCACTGGTGCTTCTCCTAGTTTGTTTGCCATTAAGACCGTCCTCCCCAAGTGATGTCTGGGTATGCTTCTGCTACCATTTCCTTTGTAATCTTATACCTAGATCCAAGGTTTTTATCCTTGACTAAACAAAGAACTTCTGCCTCCGATGGATGCAATCCTCCAACATCTGAATAAACATAGTCTCTCTACGGAGGGAACTCAATCCATCATTACCACCTTTTACAAAGTGAAAGAGTTGTTTGTATTCTCTACGAAGACTAGTGTGGTCGGTGCCAACGGGAACTTCATTCTCTTTATAAGGACGTGTCCGTCAGGCAGCAAGGAGATTACACTATCATCAAAGTTCCAAATGAAAAGTGCTTTCAGTGCATCGTTTTCATACTCTTTGAGAATTTCAACTCTCTTTGCTTTTGTTCTTTGCTTGTCTACCAACTCAAGGATCTCATGTTGAAATGGATTAGCAGGAAGTTTATTTGCCTTCACACTAAAGTTTCTTTTAGTTGTCGTCTTCTTCGTGGTCGTCATAATCGTTTTCAAATCGTACTGCTAAAATTTCATCGGGCAAAACATTACCGTTTTCGTCAAACATCTCTGGGTGAGTATACACCGGTTGAGTATTGTAGACATGTTCTTTCGCAAGCCATCCTACCATACCTCCAACAAAAAACATCATAACGGAAACTAATGTTCCAATAGTGAGGGTTACTGCCAACATCTTTTTGTCCTCCAGAGACTATTTCTTTCTTATATCCAGATAGAAGTTAAGATGGAAAACAATTTCTCTACGGAAGAGAGAGACCATCTTACCGAACTTTACCTGAAAAGTTTTGGGCGGTTCTGGTTTTCTCCTCCTGTTGCGTAGTAGCAACTCAACCCCACGATTGATGCGGGAATTGTGATTATTTAGTTTCTTTTTTTCTTCTTCCTCTCCTTCTATCATGGTTGTACCTCAAGGCATCTTCTAAAATTTCATTAAGATAATTTTTTATCTTCCTTGCCTGTGGTTTTGGAATATGCCCATACCCTCTCGGAGTTGTTTGTGCATATTATCATTACCACCTTCAAGGTAATCGTTTAACTCCAATACCAAATCACTTAGTTCTTTAGCAGTGGAGCTCTCAATAAACTCTTCGATCTCAACTTTTTTTACTTGTTTAATTTTAAGGTAGTCATAGAACTTTAACACAAAGTGACCATCAAAGGCAAGGTCAATTGCCTTCTCTACATCCGTGTATGTTTCGTACAAGTTAAGTGATGACATTAAACCAACTTGTTCTCCCGCAAATATTTTACAGTTTCAGTACACCCTCCAATAATTTTGTCATCACTTATAACTTTGGGGAAGGTAGATCCTACTCCAAACTTACCATAAAACTCTTCACGGGTGTAATCCCTATCAAGTTTATATATGATATGCTTGAGTTCTGCAAGCTTCAAAACTTGTTCTACCTTGGTGCAATAAGGGCAACCATCTTTGAGTAGACTGTGAACGTCACTTCTGAACCTCCTTCCAATCATTATCAAAAATTTCCATACCTTTATCAGTAAGGATGTGATCATACATTTGATCGAATACCTTTGGTGGCATCGTGCAGATCTCAGCACCATTGTACCATGACCTGATGGCACGTTGCACACTGCGAATCGAAGCAGAGAGAACTTGTGTTCTTACTCCATGAATACGATACAACTCAGAGATGGATCGTACAACCTCCAGACCTGCCACTGATTGGTCGTCCAGGCGTCCTACAAAGGGAGAGACGTAGGTTGCCCCTGCCTTCGCTGCTAGGACCGCCTGAGAGGCGCAGAAGATCAATGTGACATTGACCTTGATACCTTGCTCTGAGAGGCGCTTACAGACGATTAGACCCTCGCGTGTGCAGGGAACCTTGACCGTGCATACATCACCAAACTTTTCATACAGACGAATGCCTTCGTCGTACATCTCAAGGTCAGATCCCATGACCTCCATGCTTATATCTTTTACCCCAATGTCTTTAATCTTTTGATAGACATCTTCTGGGTTTTTACCACTCTTCATAATAAGAGTGGGATTAGTTGTGACACCATCAACTAATCCCGTGGAGAAATATTTTTCAATTACATCGGTGTCAGCAGTATCAAGGAAGATTTTCATTTATTGGCGATTGCTACGCCCATTATATATCAGATTCTTCTCCCTTGTAAAGGTCCTCCAAACGTTCTCTTGTCATATCAACATACATTACCTCTTCGCCAGGGGCAGGTGCCTCTGGGTGACGTGGTTTAGGTGGTTCATCCATCATCTTATTGATTGATTGAATGTTACTCCACATCAACGCAAAAGCACCTCCAGCGATGAGAGAAAAGCATATACCGTAAACAAGAACGAGATATGGACTCACAGTGCATTACCTCTGGGTAATACTTCCTCTGGGAATACAAACTGTTCGTGTGGTTGATCAACTGGTGCCAACCATGTAACGAAGACCTTCATTCAGAAGAATGTTCTTGGTGTAGAACGTTTCAAATTCAGGGTCTTCTGCTGCCCTAATCTCTTGACTTACAAAATCATAAGCGCGAGATTAAGAGCAAGGCCAATGATCCCGATACTACTGGTCCAAAGACCCATAACAGGAACAAATAACATAAAGAAATGAAGCCACCTCTTGTTACTAAACGCGATACCGAAGATCTGTGACCAGAATCGGTTCGCTGTGACCATGCTGTAAGTTTCCTCTTCTTGCGTTGAGTCAAATGCTTTGAATGTGTTTGCTTGTTCACCATCTTCATACAGGGTGTTCTCTACTGTAACACCATGGATTGCAGAAAGCAATGCTCCTCCCAGATACCTGCAACACCCATCATGTGAAAGGGGTTGAGCGTCCAGTTATGGAAGCCTTGAAGGAATAGTAGGAATCTGAATATCGCTGCCACGCCAAACGACGGTGCAAAGAACCAAGCTGGACTGTCCAAGTGGATAGATGAGAAATACGCTAACGAATACGGCAATAGGACCCGAAAAAGCAATCGCATTGTACGGTCTAATCCCTACGAGACGACTAATTTCAAACTGTCTGAGCATGAAACCTATGAGAGCAAAGGCTCCGTGGAGCGCCACAAAATTCCAGAGTCCCCCAAGCTGGCACCAGCGTTGGAAATCTCCCTGAGACTCAGGACCCCAAAGTAGAAGAAGAGAATGACCCATAACGTCAGCAGGAGTCGAGACTGCCGCTGTAAGAAAATTAGCACCCTCAAGGTAACTACTTGCCAAACCGTGAGTGTACCACGACGTAACAAAGGTAGTGCCAGTAAGCCAGCCACCAATTGCAAGATAAGCAGTGGGAAAAAGAAGTAATCCAGACCAGCCCACAAAGACAAAGCGATCCCGTTTAAGCCAGTCATCCAGGACATCGAACCATCCCCTCCCTTGTTGTGTTTGTGAAAGAGTTGAAGTTGTCATAAGTAATATTACTTAACATTTATTGAGAAAAAAATAGAGGATCCGAAGATCCTCTAAAGATTATGTTGTGTTAAATCAACCGATCGCAGGTGCTTGGAGTGCCACAGGAGTGGACTCAACAGCAGCGAGATCGAGTGGGAAGTTGTGAGCATTGCGCTCGTGCATTACTTCCATACCCAGACCAGCACGGTTCAGAACGTCTGCCCAGGTGTTGATCACTTTACCTTGCGATTCCACGATGGACTGGTTGAAGTTGAATCCGTTAAGGTTGAATGCCATGGTGCTAACACCAAGAGCAGTGAACCAGATACCGACAACAGGCCACGCAGCGAGGAAGAAGTGCAAAGAACGTGAGTTGTTAAAGGATGCATACTGGAAGATCAGACGACCGAAGTAACCGTGTGCGGCGACAATGTTGTAGGTCTCTTCTTCTTGACCGAACTTGTAACCATAGTTCTGGGACTCGTTCTCAGTGGTTTCACGTACAAGTGAGGAAGTAACCAGACTTCCATGCATAGCAGAGAAAAGAGATCCACCGAATACCCCAGCAACACCGAGCATGTGGAACGGGTGCATAAGGATATTGTGTTCTGCTTGGAATACAAGCATATAGTTAAAAGTACCAGAGATACCAAGAGGCATAGCATCGGAGAAACTACCTTGACCGAAAGGATAGACGAGGAATACAGCAGAAGCAGCAGCGACAGGTGCGCTATAAGCAACGCAGATCCAAGGACGCATACCCAAACGATAGGAAAGTTCCCACTCACGACCCATATAGGCAAAGATGCCGATGAGGAAGTGGAAGATTACCAGTTGGAAAGGTCCACCGTTATACAACCACTCGTCGAGCGATGCGGCTTCCCAAATAGGATAGAAGTGAAGACCAATTGCGTTGGAAGAGGGAACAACTGCACCAGAGATGATGTTGTTACCGTACATGAGTGAACCAGCGACGGGTTCACGGATGCCATCGATGTCCACAGGAGGAGCAGCGACGAATGCTACGACGAAACAGATGGTTGCTGCCAACAGAGTTGGGATCATCAGAACGCCGAACCAACCGACATAGAGGCGGTTATTGGTAGAAGTTACCCACTCGCAGAAATTATCCCAAGTGGATGCGCCTTGTTGACGCGAAAGAATAGATTGAGCCATTGTGTTTAAACAAAAAGTAAGACCATCAGGGAAATGGTGGAGTTACTATTTCCTCTCACCCTTAGAGAGGATATGAGAGACTGTTTTTTATACACGCTGTTTAGTCTCGGTAAGGCGTGTGTAGATGGTGAGGAAACCCTCACCCGTCTATGTATTTATATTAAGCGATCTTCACGAATCTGTCAATCCCTAAAATCGATATTCATCCAAGATGTCCAGTGCGTATGAAAGATACTTCTGCGCCAGGTCCTTCTCTGCCTGGTATGGAGTTGGTTCCCAGTCCACCTCTTGTTTCAATTTCATAATCCTAACTCTTAACTCTTCTATGCTGACTTGATTTCTAGGCATAAAAAAAGACCCTCTACGTTATGTAGAGAGTCTAGTATCAGTTTTGTGTCGGTGCATACACTGGTGTCAGCATACCACCATCTGGTCCATTGTCATCATCATCAACATCTCCCTCCGTCAATAGGGCGGCAAATATAAACCCACCTATGAGGGATGCTGCCATGAGTAACATATCGTTCACCAGATTCCGGGGATAAGTTGTCCTGTGGTCGCGTAACTACCCATCGCAGCGATCACTCCGATCATCGCTGCCCAACCGTTGATGCGTTCTGCTTTTTCGTTCATTTGTTTTCTCCGTTTTTAAGTAAAAAAGTTGTGGCCAAGTGTCACGGATTATTTCCGTTAATTTGTAGGAAGTATCTGTCTGGATCACCTTTTGTGTTTTCGTAGATTGATGAATCACCAAACAATTTATGATCCTTGTATCCAACCATGCGTCCCTTTGTATTTTGAAGAGCAGGCATGAATACGATCAGGAAGAATATTCCTGGAGCACCGATAAGTAACGCTCCTCCAATAACATAATAAGTAAGAATTTCAAGAAGGGAGTTTTCCATCAGTAAGTTTCAGCAAGTTGTTGTACAGAGTAACTCAGCAATACAAAGAATGCAATGCTGGTTACAGTGAATAGTGTCTCAGTCATCAGAATCCGAGCGCACCAAAGAAGAATACAGAGCCAGTAGTGGCATAACTGAGAAGAGCAGCAACAAATCCAAGCATAGCAGTGCGTCCATTTAATTTCTCTGCTTTCTCTGCATAAGTCTCATATCCATAACGCTCAGCGTCAGTCTTAGAGATGTACATTTGTGGTTCTTTCGCAAACAGATTTTGCTGTCCGCGCTCATTAGTTGTGACAGTCATGTCTTATGTAACGAACTATAACATTATTATATAGTAATGTAACAATTTCTGTCAAGCCCCCATTCTGTATCGTATAGAACTTAATACTAGTGTAGAGAAATGAACTCTCTAAATAACTATAATTCCTGATGTGAGGTTTATGAAGAGATTTCTACCTCTTGTTATGCTCCTGATGACCGCAAGTGCAGCAAATGCTGGCGGACTCGTTACTAGACACCAGTCAAGTCTTCAGCACACTGTAGATCCGACTAGAACCATCACCTCTAGAACTGCAAACAGTTATTCAATTTCTGGTAGTGGTGTTACTTTGGATGTAGATGCTGACACCACAGGTAATGACCTGAGTGTTGGTGGATTCAATGAGTTTTCCAATGGTGCAGTGTCTACATGGAAGATTCCTACTGCCACCATTACCGATGGAGAGGCATTCTCTTTCACCAATAGTGTTATCACTGGTGACGCTACTAATGCAACTGGAACAAACAGCACTGTATATTCTGCAGGAACTGCTGGTAGTTACAGCGGAGATGCCAAACCAGGAACCATTGATAGTGGACATGCTATTAGTGTCTCAGGTACTACTCAAGGTGCTGGTACAAGTGTGACCGCACAGTTCGTTTCTGAAATTAGTATCTTCGACTGATGGATAGATTACAAGAAGCAATCGGGCTAGGATTGGTTCTTGGTATTGTTCATGGATTATTGCAACCAGCGTATTCTGTGCCGGTGGTCCCGAACTTTACACAGGGCTCAATGACTAGCCATACGGAAACCACTTCTACGGTTACCGAGACCATCAATTCGATGGATTATAATACAGGATATCAATATTCTGTAACTGGCAGTGGTGTTGAACCAACCAGTGGAGTTTTATCACCAACAACAGGTGATGTTAATGTAACGATTGAAGGGGTGAATTCAAAATGGACAGGAGTCACAGCGACACCATCATTCAAACAAACAACACCAGGAGCAGCGTTTCAGTTCACGCAAACAGTCTCTGGTCCAGGTTTAAGCAATCACACGATTATCCAAAGGGAGACAACCGTTACAAGCGTAACGGACACTACAAGTATCTTCCAGCAATAATCGCACTACTATTTGCGGCACCCGTAAGAGCAGAAGGTGTTGGTGGCGTGTCTGCTACTGCATCTCCAATCGCAAATAGTTCAGGCTCGGTGACCAACCAAGCTATCCAGGTTTTACAAGGCCCATATATCACTAATACTTACGGGGGAGGGATACAGTGTCAGGGTCCCACTGTGAACTTTACCCCCTTCATTACAGGTTCAGTTTCTCAACAACATCCATATGAAGCAATGTATATGGATCCCGTGTTTGATATGCGTGACCTGACAGGTGACTTTGATGCGAATGGAAATCCCACGGGAGATGGAGCACCAGACAATCCAGGCGATATTTTATATCACGTACCGACTAGAACAGGACAGAAAAATAACACTAATTTATCCGCAGGTTTCTCTATGACATGGAGCACACCTTTAGATAAAAAACTACAAGACCAATGTAAAGAAGCAGCACAAACACAGATTGCTTTACAACAACAATTAACTGCTAATAAAAGATTGGATTTTGAGATAGCCAGACTCAAGAATTGTGGGGAATTGATGAAGGCGGGAATTATGTTTAAACCAGGGACAAAGTATTCTGCAATATGTGCAGATGTAATAGTAATGAACAAGAATGCTATTGCACCTCACGCTCATTCTATTTCCCGTCCTTCATCCTCCGCAAAGTCCGAATCGCCCGTGAGCGTTCGCGCTGAAGATCTCGGCGCTCCTTTAAGGACTCAATCTTTACCTTCTTCCCCCTAATCTTTGAGATCTTCGTAATCACTTTTTTAATTACGGGTTTGAATACTTTAAGTAATAAATCTGCCAATGGTTTTGCTAACAAAGCAGAACTAGTAGCAACAACAGCAATAGCACCAGTGGTCGCTGCGACCTGTGGTGCTGGTAAATATTGTGCTTGCCAAGGAATATCTTCATAGAGAGTTAAGAGTTAGGATTATGAAATTGAAACAAGAGGTGGACTGGGAACCAACTCCATACCAGCAGAGAAGGACCTGGCGCAGAAGTATCTTTCATACGCACTGGACATCTTGGATGAATATCGATTTTAGGGATTGACAGATTCGTGAAGATCGCTTAATATAAATACATAGACGGGTGAGGGTTTCCTCACCATCTACACACGCCTTACCGAGACTAAACAGCGTGTATAAAAAACAGTCTCTCATATCCTCTCTAAGGGTGAGAGGAAATAGTAACTCCACCATTTCCCTGATGGTCTTACTGTTTTGTTTAAACACAATGGCTCAATCTATTCTTTCGCGTCAACAAGGCGCATCCACTTGGGAAAATTTCTGCGAGTGGGTAACATCCACCAATAACCGTCTCTATGTCGGTTGGTTCGGCGTTCTGATGATTCCAACTCTGTTGGCAGCAACTATCTGCTTCATCGTCGCCTTCATCGCTGCTCCTCCTGTGGACATCGATGGCATCCGTGAACCCGTCGCTGGTTCACTCATGTATGGAAACAACATCATCTCTGGTGCAGTTGTTCCTTCTTCCAACGCAATTGGACTTCACTTCTATCCCATCTGGGAAGCCGCCTCTCTCGACGAGTGGCTGTATAATGGTGGCCCTTTCCAACTCGTAGTCTTCCACTTCCTCATCGGTATCTATGCCTATATGGGACGTGAGTGGGAACTTTCTTACCGTTTGGGTATGCGCCCCTGGATCTGCGTTGCTTACAGCGCACCTGTTGCTGCTGCTTCTGCAGTCTTCCTCGTTTATCCTTTCGGACAAGGTAGTTTCTCCGATGCTATGCCTCTTGGTATCTCTGGTACTTTTAACTATATGCTTGTATTCCAAGCAGAACACAATATCCTTATGCACCCGTTCCACATGCTCGGTGTTGCTGGGGTATTCGGTGGATCTCTTTTCTCTGCTATGCATGGAAGTCTGGTTACTTCTTCGCTGGTTCGCGAAACCACAGAAACTGAGTCCCAGAACTATGGTTACAAGTTTGGGCAAGAAGAAGAGACATACAACATTGTCGCCGCACACGGTTACTTCGGCCGTCTAATCTTCCAGTATGCATCCTTTAACAACTCACGCTCTTTGCACTTCTTCCTCGCTGCGTGGCCTGTTGTCGGCATCTGGTTCACTGCTCTTGGTGTTAGCACCATGGCATTCAACCTTAACGGATTCAACTTCAACCAGTCCATCCTTGATGGACAAGGACGTGTCCTCAACACCTGGGCAGACGTTCTGAACCGTGCAGGTTTGGGTATGGAAGTTATGCACGAGCGTAATGCTCACAACTTCCCTCTGGATCTGGCAGCTGCCGAATCCACCCCTGTTGCTCTGACTGCACCTTCCATCGGTTGATAATCAGTTAGATAAACTTCATAGAGGATCTTCGGATCCTCTATTTTTTTCTCTGCATATGTAAAGTTATGATAACTTCAGAGACACCTTACAAACTTGCCGAGATCATCCGTGATACTTGGCCACAACTGTACTACTTAAAAAATAGAAACGATGGTTGCTTCAACTCTAAGTCCCCGAGGAGGGGGTGGTTCGATGTCCTGGATGACTGGCTTAAACGAGATCGCTTTGTCTTTGTGGGTTGGTCTGGACTCCTTCTTTTTCCCACTGCTTATCTTGCAATTGGCGGCTGGCTTACTGGCACGACGTTTGTTACCAGTTGGTACACCCACGGGTTGGCGTCTAGTTACCTTGAGGGTGCTAATTTCCTTACAGCGGCAGTGTCAACTCCTGCTGATGCTATGGGCCATTCTCTTCTTCTACTTTGGGGTCCAGAGTCTCAGGGAGATTTCCAACGCTGGCTCCAACTTGGGGGACTCTGGAATTTTGTGGCGCTCCACGGTGCCTTCGCCCTGATTGGTTTCATGCTGCGTCAGTTTGAACTTGCACGTCTTATCGGAATCCGTCCCTACAATGCGATTGCTTTTTCGGGCCCTATTGCCGTATTTGTTAGCGTATTTCTCATCTACCCACTTGGACAATCCAGTTGGTTCTTTGCGCCATCGTTTGGCGTTGCGGCGATCTTTAGATTCTTACTTTTCCTACAAGGTTTCCACAACTGGACACTCAACCCCTTTCACATGATGGGTGTTGCGGGTATCCTTGGAGGAGCATTGCTATCCGCCATTCATGGTGTTACAGTAGAGAACACCTTGTATCAAGATGGTGAACAAGCAAATACTTTCAAAGCATTTGACAGCACTCAAGAAGAAGAAACCTATTCAATGGTTACTGCAAACCGCTTCTGGAGTCAGATCTTCGGTATTGCGTTTAGCAATAAGAGGTGGTTGCATTTCTTTATGCTGTTTGTTCCTGTTATGGGTTTGTGGACAAGTTCCATCGGTATTATTGGCCTTGCTCTCAACCTTCGCGCTTATGACTTTGTTTCACAAGAAATAAGAGCATCAGAAGATCCTGAGTTTGAAACTTTCTACACTAAGAACATTCTCTTAAATGAAGGTTTGCGTGCTTGGATGGCACCAGTAGATCAACCACATGAACAGTTTGTGTTCCCAGAAGAAGTTCTTCCTAGAGGTAACGCACTGTGAACGGTTGGCTCGTTTTTGTTTACTTCTCATGCTTTGCTGTTATCGCTGGTGCTGCCTTTGCGATGATGTGGAGTAACATTCAATCAATCAACACGATGATGAATGAACCTCCTAAACCACGTCATCCAGAGGCACCTAAACCTGGTGATGAAGTCATGTATGTTGATATGACAAGAGAGCGACTAGAAAGTCTTTACAAAGAAGACAAAAACTGATATATAAAGGGCGTATCAAGCGCCCTTTTTTAATGAAATTTTTAGGCTTGAGATTGTGTGAGCATGATTCTAATATCACACTTACTGATGGTACAAATGTAAAATATTATTCTTCTGAGAGAGATAACCAGATTAAGCATCATGGTTTTGAAGATTTAAGTTCATGGAAAAAAGTTTTTGATACCTTTAAGGTATCTCCCAAAGATATTGATGCTATTGGAATAGTAATTGATTGCTACAGGCATGAACACATAAAATGTGACGAGAATAAACTATATGAAGAAATAGATATTCCCATTTTTAAAATGATTGGGTTTGATTGTCCGGTGTTTAGAGTTGATCATCATTATGTTCATGCTTTAAGTATTTGGACTCTGGGAGTTGAAACCACTACTGACTTTATATTTGATGGTTTTGGTGATGATCAAATTTCTCATACTATTTTTAAACAAGATCAAAAAGTATTAGTTCAAAAATTAACTGAAGGATACAATAGTCTTGGGCAAACAATGGCTATGTTTGGTGCTCATATAGGACTTTCTGGAGATAAACTTGATATTCCAGGAAAAGTTATGGCATTGAAAGCATATGGACAAAAAAGTTTTATTCATGATCAATACTCATTTAAATCACTCATTAAACTCTGGAGTTCCATAACAACAAAAGACATTGAAAAGTGCCATGAAGATGAAATTGCAACTCACATAAGAAAATGTCATGAAGAAACTGAGAGAATTTTTGTAGAACATTTTGAAGAAAATTCAAAAGCATCTGATATTATTGGATATAGTGGTGGTGTCGCTCAGAACACTATTATCAATAGTAAAATTAAAAAGATAAGATCAAATTTACATATTCCACCTCATTGCAATGATTGTGGATTATCTTTGGGTATCGTTGAATTTTTACGTAAACTTTATGATCAAGAGCCTTTTGATGCAAGTGGATTTCCTTTTTGGCAGTCTGATATATCTCCTGAACTGCCATCAAAACAAGTGATAAAAAATGCAGCAGAGCATCTTGCAAAAGGTAATATCTTGGGATGGTATCAAGGACATGGTGAAGTTGGGCCAAGAGCGTTAGGTAACAGGAGTATTCTCATGAGGCCTGATATCAAAGATGGAAAAGAAATTCTCAATTCAAAAGTAAAACATAGAGAATCCTTTCGTCCTTTTGGTGCATCAGTTTTACGTGATAACGTATCTGATTATTTTGATTGGAATGAAGAGACTCCTTACATGTTATATGTCATGGATGTTCTGGATAAAAATTCATTTCCATCTATCACGCATGTAGATGGAACTTGTCGCCCGCAGACAGTAACAGAAGATCATGAAGTGTATTATGAGTTAATATCCGAGTTTGAAAAATTAACAGGTATACCAATGTTATTGAATACCTCTCTTAATAATGGTGGTAAACCAATTTGTGGTTCTCCAAACGAAGCACTAGAATTATTTTGTGCGAGTGAAATGGATAATCTTATTGTTGGTAGTTCAATATATTCAAAATAAGTTGCTTGAGTGATGCATTCATGATATATTATGATCTTAACCTTCGTTTTCTTATAAATCAGATAGGAGTATTTGACTAAATGAAAATTTTTCTTGATACTGCTGACACAGATGTCATCAGGGAATACTTTGAGACAGGGTTGGTGGACGGTGTTACTACCAACCCTACTCTTATTATGAAGAGTGGTAAAAATCCAGAAGATGTCTATCAAGAGATTAAAGACATCGGGGTAAAAGATATAAGTATGGAAGTTATGGGTAACTTCGTTGAGATGTACACGGAGGGATCCAGACTGTCTCAAAAATTTGGTGATGTGTGTACTGTGAAAGTCCCTTGCACACGCGAGGGATTGAAGGTATGCAAAGCTCTCAGTGATGA
This sequence comes from Platygyra sinensis, assembly GCA_019787425.1. Classification (NCBI taxonomy): domain Eukaryota; kingdom Metazoa; phylum Cnidaria; class Anthozoa; order Scleractinia; family Merulinidae; genus Platygyra; species Platygyra sinensis. Next base: position 4,723 of record JAHPZR010042787.1, on the reverse strand, counting down.
GGGTGTCAAAGTTAACGTCACATTGATCTTCTGTGCCGCTCAGGCCGTCCTGGCAGCGAAGGCGGGGGCAACATATGTTTCTCCCTTTGTAGGACGCTTAGACGATCAATCAGTGGCAGGTTTGGAGGTTGTACGATCTATCTCTGAACTGTATCGTATTCAAGGAATCAGAACTCAGGTTCTGTCTGCCTCTATTCGTAGTGTGCAAAGAGCGATACGTTCATGGTATAATGGTGCTGAGGTTTGCACGATGCCACCAAAGGTATTCGATCAAATGTATGATCACATCCTCACCGACAAAGGAATGGAAATTTTTGAAAACGATTGGGAGTCCGTAAAGAAATGAGTAGTTTTGCAGTTTACACGAAGATTGGATGTCCATACTGCACTAAGGTGATTGCTGCTCTTGGACTTGCAGAGCAGCGATTTGTGGAGTATAAATTAGGCAGAGACTACACCCGTGAAGAGTTTTATGAAAAATTTGGGAGGGGATCTACCTTCCCTCGTGTCGTTCTAAATGATGATGTAATTGGTGGATGTCAAGAAACTGTCAAGTATCTAAGGGAAAACAAACTGGTTTGATGGATCAAGAAGTCTACGCAATCATAGAGCAATCGATTGATGATGCCTTTATGGCATTTAGATTTCGATTGAACCTCTATGATTACTTTAAAGTTATCAAAGCGACTAGAAAAGATGCTGATGACTTTATTAGTAGCAGCACCTCAAAAGAGATTAAAGATCTTGTTTTTGATTTGGAAGAATATCTAGAGGGAGGACAAGACAATGAACATAAACAATTACGTGAAGGTTATGGACATATTCCTAAACCACAAGCAAGAAAAATCAAACAATTTTTAGAAGGCATCCTTGCAGATGCTGAAAGGTATAGTTATGATAGACGACCTGGACGGAGAAAAAAAGGCTCTAAATAAACCAGATCCCCATCTTAATCGTGGGGTAGAGTTATTACTTAGAAATAGGAGGAGAGCAGAACCGCCCAAAACTTTCCAAGTAAGGTTTGGAAATATGGTTTCTCTCTTCAAGAGGGACATCGTTTTCCATTTTAATTTTTATTTGGATATTCGGAAAAGATAGACTCTCGGAGGACGGGAAAATGTTAGCAGTAACATTGACGATTGGAACATTGGTATCAGTAATGTTCTTTTTTGTTGGAGGTATGGTAGGATGGCTTGCAAAAGAACACGTCTACAATACTCAACCAGTATATACTCATCCCGAAATGTTTGATGAGAACGGAAATGTTCTACCTGATGAAATTTTAGCAGTAAGGTTTGAAAACGATTATGGCGACTACGACGAAGACGAAGAAGAAGGTTGAACTTCCACCCAACCCCTTCATCCATGAAATCCTTGAACTTGCTAGCAAGCAACGTGCAAAGGCAAAGAAAGTGGAGATTCTTCAGCAGTATGAAAACGATGCTCTGAAGACTATTTTTATTTGGAACTTTGATGAGACTGTGATCTCAGTTCTTCCTAGTGGAGAAGTTCCTTTCAAAAAGAATGAAGTACCTGTTGGCACAGATCACACCTCCCTCCGTAGAGAGTACAAGCACCTTTACAACTTTGTGAAAGGTGGTAATGATGGACTCTCTGGACTCCGTAGAGAGACTATGTTCATCCAAATGCTTGAAGGACTTCATCCTGAAGAGGCTGAGATCCTGTGTCTTTGTAAGGATAAAAACCTTGCGGATAAGTACAAAATCACTTATGATGTTGTGAAGCAGGCATTTCCTGACATTCAATGGGGTGGACGCAGTTGAAGATTATCAAACAAGATTGTGATCCGAGTGTAGATAATACAACGGATCTTCCTAATAATTGTTATCTTGTCACATACAAAGAAGATGGTGTAGAGCACCATGATCTAGTCATGGATACAAAACAAGCAAGTATCTTTGATTCTTATTATGACAAGTACAAGAAGGACTTTGTTACCATGGTGCAGTCCGAAGGTAGGGTTAGTCCTAAACTCTGGGGCAATCCCTCTTCAAAAGATAAAAAGAAAAAATCATGAGCGGTTTTAAAGGGTTCACTAACGATCCACAAAAAGATGGAAATGTTCGCTTTGAAATTGATACAAGTGAAGTTACTAAACTAGTCAAGAAGTATAAAAAACTTAAGAAGTTTCAAAAATCAAACATTGCAGAACTCTCTAAACTCTCTGGAGTTGAGACACATGTTGATAAACTAGTAAATGATTATGGTATTGATTCAGAAGCACTAGAATAATGGGTAAGCATTATCTTCTCAATCTTTATGGATGTGAGTTTGACTATCTTAACAATGAAACATATCTAAGAGAATTGTTGGAGATTGCCGCTGAGGCAAGTGGTGCAACTGTTATCCAAACTATTTCAAAAAAGTTTGAACCACATGGAGTAACTGCTGTTTGTCTTCTTTCTGAAAGTCATATTAGTATTCATTCTTGGCCTGAAAAAGGAGAGGCAGCAGTGGATATATTTACATGCGGTGACGCAGAACCTAAGGTGGGTTGCGATATTATCATTTATCAGTTAAAATCAGAGAACCATAACCTTAGTTACATTGAGCGTTGAGCAATAACTAAATATCCACATGATACTTTAATTATGACTTACAAACCTTACAGTCCTGAGTGGCATCGAAAAAGATACCTCAAAGAAGCAATCGACACTTACTTCGATGACTACGTGGATAATGAAATAATCTACAGCGATATCATGGATATCCTTGGTGCGAGGATGTCTGCTGCTGTAAATGAAGTTAATAAGGTTTTGGATCTAAAAGACAAACTCAAAACGAACTAAAATGCTTTCTACCGCGTATCGACTTCGTTTGGAGTCCATCTGCCGTTGCATCGCCAACAAAGAACAAGTTCCTTTAGAGGATATGATCTGGGCAGAAAAACTTGCTAAGGCACATACCCTTGCTAGAGATTGGTTGAACAAAGCACGTCGTCAAGCTGCTCAAGATATTGAGGAAGGTAGTGTTGATGATTTTATGAATAGGATGGGGTTAGGAGATCCCGATCCATCCAATTATAAAACGGGATTCGATGGTGCAGACGAAATCGTAGATTGGTTTCAACGTGACAAACCTGATGATTGGAGGCAAAGAGACTAATGCAAGCACTTGTTTATAGTAACGGAAGTCAAGAATCTGAAAGAGCCAAGATGGTTCTTGAGGCATGTGGACAAGAGGTAAGGGAGTTCTTACTTGGCGCTGACTTTAGTGACAGACAGTTTCGCGCTGAGTTTGGTAGTGAGGCAGAGTATCCTCAGGTTGCTATCGGTTTGAATCATCGTGGTAATTTGAAAGAGACTCTGAAGTTCATGTCTGATTCAGGGATGTTTGTATAAACTGTATCACGTTTTACAAAACTGCTTGACTATATAAAATGAAGAGTCTATAATGACTCTACGTTCATCCCACATGGGACGCAAGTAAGTCGCGGAACGGATCGTTCATCCGTCTTCGGACGGACGCAAACGACTGAAGGAACGGGAAAAAAACGGATCCAGCGAAAGCTGAGAAGGTTAATTTTCACCCACTTCAGGAGACTACCATGAACACACTCAACCTCATTCGCAAGCAGATTGAAAAGCAATCTGCCCTGCACGATGCACAAATTAATCACACCGCTTATCGTGGTATTGTGACTAAGAAGTTCGCATCTGCACCCAAGGAAGTCCACGGTAAGTTCACTTATCGCGGACACACTTACACCAAGTGATTGACTTACTACCAATAGGTTGATAGAATGGGGGCATATGCCCCCTTTTTTATGGAAGCAGAACAGCAGGAACGACTTAAACTGATCGTGCGTAACCTTAAATCATTGGTAGAGGTGCTAGAGTCAGAAGTATATTCCGACGTGACTAAATACTCTAGCGGAAGTAGTGCGCTTATAACTGATTACGATGAGATTTTTGAAGACGACGATGGTTACCCCGATTAACTTCTATGGAAGAGTTATCTCTCAAAAAAGCAGCAAAGAAAATTATTAAACGAGCAAAAAAACATCCAGAGTGGTATTCCCAAGAGGATGTGATGTATGCTAAACTTGTAAAAAAAGAACTGAAACTAAGTGAACGACGTAAAACTGATCAGTGTAACTCCTGACGCGGAGAAACACATTGCATATTGTGCTCGCGTAAGCAACCCACAAAATCAGGAGAACGAAAAGTTCTCTGGATTGTTGAAGTATTGTATTAAGCATCAGCACTGGAGTATTTTTGAACAAGCGTTCATGACTCTAGAACTGAATACCACCAGGGGTATCGCAGCTCAAGTGCTGCGTCACCGTAGCTTCACATATCAAGAGTTTTCTCAACGGTATGCTGATGTCAACTGGTTAGATGCTGGTATTCCCGTTCCTGAACTGCGTCGTCAGGATGAAAAGAATCGCCAGAACTCTATTGATGATATTGATCCTAAGCAAACTAAGTTTCTGAAGCAACGTATTGAGAAATACTTCAATGAAGGTATGGATCTCTACAACGAATTGATTCGTGAGGGAATTGCAAAGGAGTGTTCGCGTTTTGTGCTTCCTCTCGCCGTTCCCACAAGACTCTACATGACGGGCTCTATCAGATCGTGGATTCATTATATTGATTTGCGCTCTGCTAATGGCACACAGAAGGAGCACATGGACATTGCTAATGATGCCAAGCGTGTATTCAAAGAACAGTTCCCTTCTATTGCTGAAGCACTAGAATGG
>JAHPZR010042786.1:12500-21900 GCA_019787425.1 Platygyra sinensis | reverse complement strand
AGGCTCGAAAGCTGAGTTTGGCAAAAGAGAGTCCGCACCATTGGAAGCCTGTAAAGATGTGCAGAACAACACGTTTACCGAAAGGAGGAAAAAGAGTTGTTAGATACCCTGAAAAGGCTGCAGATCACAAAGCACGATCATTTTGACCATCACGAAGATTATGATCATCCACAACGCTTGGCCTTCCCATCAATACAGCGGGCCCAAGTTTCCACGCTAAACAATACTCAAGCGATGATCAACGGCTTTCACGAAGATCACCTGAGCGTCAAGACGGAAACATTTCACATGAAAAGTAAATCAGAAATTGGCGGCGATCACGGATCTTCAACGAAAGTTCCTTACCAAGTAAAATATAGATACGAATGCCTTCCGATGTGAGTGTAATTGTATCTCTTTTACAGCAACAGACTCAAACACCGCTACAAAGAAAATGTCACAAAGCACTCTTCCCCGAGTGTCAAAAAGAGAAGCCGGAAAAGACCTTCATAGGACAGAAGCGTTTCATGTACTGTGTTGTTTGTAACTTACCGCCATACGCTCATGGACGGGTAAGTAAATGTACATGTCAAGCCAATCCTTCTAAACACTCTCACCACACTCATGAACATAAGAACGGTTCAAAGAAACGAAGAAAAGTAATACCGACGAAGAAATCTGCAAAAGTTTTCTGTTAAAAGAGAGGGGATGCGAAGCTGGGAAGTTGACCATGTTCCCGCTCGGCATGCGCATCAAATACACGACGGAAGGAGTAGAGCTTCCAGCTTGAGGATGACAACAAGAACAGTCATGCACCAAGGGGCGTAGACGAGTACACAGCCTTATGTACCAGGTGTTGGTCCTCACAAGCGGATCTTTACAGGCGACATCATAGCACCAACTGAGTCATGGGCACGACCATAGGAAGCACCGTGGGGAAAAAATTCCTTTGAGGAGTTAAAAAGTAAGAAGAGCTGTCTTGATGAGGGCCCAGCCGTTGGAGCATTTACACTGAGAGCCTAAGTAGAGAGAGCAGATTTGGGGACCAGGGCGAGCCTCATTACATGTGGCCCCTCAGGAGTCATATGGATCACGACACAACAAAACAAGACAGGAGGAAGAGCTATACGATCTCTATAACAGATTACAAAGAATCTTTCCTGTACACGACAGACGGCAATCCCACGGCAACGAAGGTGATCGTTATCAAAGGTACAGCCACTATCCTGGTGACATTCCCCATTGCACTCACTTACCTCTGAACAAATTGCACAGAGACGTAACCACTGATGAGGAAGCTGAAGACCCAGCCCCCGCCTTCCATGGCCTGCTACATCCTGACAATATCATCAATCATCATCACTTTCTCCCTTATGAAGCTAACAAACAGGAGAGGTCCCGCAGAAAGAGTCTCCATGCTCGGGCGCAACCGGCTGGCTTTCACGTCTTGGGAGTTGATCACCACGGACGCAGACAGGAAGTAAGTTGAAAAGCCATTATTCTCAGTTAGAAGCCTCCAATATGGCACAAATATATTCCCCGTAGACAATAGTTGTTATCAATATCACACACCACACCATTGACACGAGTCTGGTTCTGATCGTGATCTTGTCAGTGTACAGATGAAAGGGAATGTTCTCGACCATAATGGTGTTCTTAAGGTGGCTCAAAACAGTTTCCAGCACTTTCAGAGACGTAGATTTTGATGCGCTATTATTACCACTCTTTATCAGTTGATACTACAATCATGGTATCAAAAAACTGCCCAATCATTGGCGAACACGTGGGTATTATTTTTGTGACACAATAGGTTACCATAGTAACACTATAACCTGCTAAAAACACCCTTAATTTCAGCTTTAAGCGCTTACAACTCAGAAACGAGCCCGGTGACCCCCATTTTTTATTATTGACTTGTAATCAGCATGATAAGATGCAACTTTTTGCAAAGTTAAAAAAAATTCTACGAAGGGGGTTCAGAGCCACCTTTTAGCGCTTAAAGCTAAAATTAAGGGTGTTTTTAGCAGGTCATATCGTTGCTATGGTAACCTATTGTGCCACAAAAATAACAGCAAATTGTTCTTCGATGATTGGGTAGTTTGTTGATACCCTGACTTTGGCAGCAACCGGTATAGAGTGGTTGTAATGACCCATCAAACTGTGAGTCTTGGAAAGTACTGGAAACTGTTTTCAGCCACCTTAAACAATGAAAAAAACCAATTAAAGACGCCGTTGGCCAAAGGAGATCAATTTCATGACAATAATTCATGATAATAATTATAAACAATCTTTTATTGTCTTCGATCCAAACACAAGAATTTTACTGACATTCAAAACAGAACAAAATAGATTACACGATATAATAATAACAATAACAACAACGATAATAATAATAATAATAATAATAATAATAATAAATAATCTTCGTCAATTCTAATTTAACGTTATCAATAACTACTGAATTTGTTCTTATTTCTAATGTCATAATCATGAATATTACAGTGCGTTTACTGAAACCAATCAGATAGCAGAACAGGAACAATAGATTCCAACATTTTCAAATCCAGCCAATCAAATGTCCGGTGAAAACAATAAAATCTACAACCTCGTTCCCAGAGTCTCTCATCTAACCGCCCTCTGAGGCGAGCGAGGAGAGACCCGGGTCTGGTCTGGTCACGTGCTACTTTGACAATTGAGGCCATCAAGGAGGGGTCCTCTGTTGTCAGGCAGTTTGTCGCGTTGAGCTTTGTCGTGCTGCGACCGCCATTAACCGCGATATTTAACAATGGCCTTCAAGCTGAAATTTTGAATACTATCTACTCCGGCGTTTATCTAAAGGTTAGGCAAGTCTCGTCTCGAGACAATTTGCCATGGACGTGATGTTGTTGTCGTCGTACCCATTGGATTTATAGAAAGTCGGCCAAATTTCAACTGTGGTGGTCGAGCAGCGCAATTTTATCCCGAAGTGATAGCTATTTTAGCACTGTTGTTTCTCCTTTGAATGCAGGCGATCAGACTGATCCAGAAAAAAAAAAAAAACATAAAAAGGCCTCTAGAGAAACGTACAGCTTTCTCGAAGTAAAGCTACGGCAGTCTGACTGGAAAAGGTGGACAAAGATAAAGATATTCATGATGAAGACGCAACACACTGTGCTTGCAAACAGTTCTAGTCTGAATAGCCGGGTCCGGCGTCACAACATAGAATGCAAAGCTATATGTTCCCACGAAATATACATATATTGATCTTTGTCCCTGAAGAGCCAATACTTCGTTGGACCCTTAAAATCATATCTTACAATGGAAACGGGCAAAAACAAAGTATAAGCACATGGTACATTACAGAGGTGTCAAAGTCTGTGAAGCGACGTAAAATTAACAGCCGAAACCCCCGGGGGGGGGTACTCCCTTATAAGGGGCTAATAGGGATGTGCCGCTGGATGGGGTCGCATTTTCACGACTGGATTGACTATAATGGGGTTACATTTTTAGTAGAGTTACTAGAATGGGGTCGCACATTTTCGAGCTTTCTGGGATAAGAAAATTCTGGTAAGCAGGAATTTAAAAGTTGGAAGATTCTCGGTTAAAAAATGGTTCGTGCTGTTGTTTTTATATTTAACAGTCGGCTCGCATTGAATTCCGTTCATGACATCACAACTTAAACATTAACAACTTGCACAATAGTACAGAACCCCTGGGTCCAGAACAAAGTCCAACAAAACATCTGTGCTACGGCATTTATTTTCCGGCTATTCTGCGTTGTTATTGTCCATCGAAGTTAACACAACTTGGATCTTCTTTTGGATTAGCAAGCGTTTGATCTCTTTCGCTTGGGAATTGTTAGCTTTCAACGTGACATTTACACCGGTATAAAACGGTCTTGCCAATATCGTTATTAGGAGTTTGAATCTTCTGATCTATAAGTTATAAATCGTAATTTGTTTTTATTCATGTAAGAAACTATTATGACGTTCCCGTTAAAGAAGAATGTTTGCATTTCAACTAAAGATGGCGGTATGTTTGTAAATACTTACGGTTAACATTACCAGAATGTTTGTGTTGTAGGTGAAAAGTAAAGTGTTCTACATTCAATTTAACAAACGTGTCAACTCGTTTTAGGGTGCCTTACTTAAAAGGCTTTATCAGAAAGTGACTAAGTTGGGATCGCGAAAATTACATTTGCCCAAAAGTGACTAAGATGGGGTCTGTGATTGGTCACAGAATAGACTATAATGGGGTAGGGGTTCTGAGAGACCAGCGGCACATACCCAGCAAAAATTGACCCAAGTACCCCCCCCCCCCCCCGGGCCGAAACCATGCAGACCTCTAGAACCGTTAAAACGCGGTCAATAGGCTCCACTCTACTTATAATTTCCATTTTTCCTAATAACATGGAATAAAGTATCTCTCAGAAACACGCTTGAAGCAGGTGAAGCAAGGTCGAGAGACCGAAAATTAAAATAAAACGGCAAATGCACAGTTGCAGATAGCAGACAGTTGTCTAGAACCGTTGGGAGTCTTGTAGGCGCATCACGTACATTGATAGTCTGCTTGCAGCCGGTTTGTTCTCTAAGGGTCACTTAGACGCCCGGGCCGCGCCCATGTCTCGACCCATTCTCCTTTAGGCTAAATAGTGTCTCCTCATAATCCTTGCTGAAATTTCGAGAGAAAAACAGACTGCCAGCAGTTTAGTACATTGATTTACTAATAAGACACAATAAAAACTGCATTTTTCTTTTTCTAGCCTCCTTTCGGCCGAACATAAATCCAGTTTATTAGCAACGACGGCGAAAAGCATACCGCGACGAGTCGGCGTTCTATCGCTTCGTGCTCGGTAAAGTTCAGCGCGCCGACGGCCCGGTGACACTTCATTAAATCTTTTCACCGTCTCTCTCCTTTCGAATTGACTTCGGCTTTCAGTGATTAAGGCCCTGAATATTCTAAAATTATTCAATCACCGCTCGCAAGACCTCCATAGTAGACCAGAGTAGACGTGGTTTTGATCAGTCCATTCCGCGGTATTAAAAGATAACTCAAAGAGCTTCCATACAAAGCCTTGGCGGCGGCGTGCAATTATTCTTTTGCCTTCTTAAAGAGATGTTTACAATATGTAACGTTCCTAACTGAACCAGAACACGCAACTTACAGCAACTTGGATTTCCACAATTAGATGACGGATAAGTTTTCCTCGGCGTTGGCAAAATATCACCGCCGTTTCTGGTTTATTTTGGTGACAACATATTCCGCACTCCTGTAGGTTAAGTAGAGACAAAATTCCTACTAGGGCGCTCCTCCCCTCAACAGCTTAATTGTGATATCCCAGATTCTGGGACACACGTGACCAGACCAGACCAGGGCCTCTGCTCGCTCTCCTCAGAGGGCGGTTAGATGAGAGACCCTGGGAACGAGCTTGTAAAATCTAAACTTGTTCGTTGTAATTCTTACACAACTACAGACCTGTGGGGTCTTATTCTCCGATTCTTATCGGTGGACACTATCAAATGGGTAACCAACTCACGCCTACTAGGGATGACAGTTAACCATAAACTCATCTGGGTTCCTCATACACAGGAACTTAAGAGCTTTTGTGAACAAACTATGCTTACTTAAAAAGCTTAGGTTTCTGCCAAGAAAAATGCTTCAGGACTTTTATTTGAGGATTATTTTGCCCAGCGTGAACTATGGCCTTATTTTATGGGGTCCCTGTTGCAACCCCGATATTCTAGATTTTTTAGAAAGGCTGCATTGTAGAGTGGTTAGAATTATTTTCAGTTACCGAAAGATAAGGCATCTCATGTTTTGGAGCATGCAGAGTGGTTCACTATTCGTATTTACTATAAATTAGCTATTTTTAAATGGATAAGGCTTATAACGGTAGACTGCCTAGCACCCTAATTGACTGTGTTAAGAAACGCGATCTGACATACTCAATTACAACACGCGACTCACCACTGGTACCACGTTTTAACACACATTTTATGAAGGAGTCTGTCGCATACAGAGGCACTGTCCTTTGGAACATGCTGTCTTCCAAATACACTGACTTTGCCGTCACAAGCCTTAGTAACTTTACAAAAAGGCTTAAAACTTAACGCTAAAATGTAAAGTACTGATTAGTCTCGAACGCTAGTTTCGAATTTTACGATTTTGCATATAATGGGAATTAAGTCAGATTGTTTCTATGCGGCATAGCTATGCGGTATCGTAATCGCGTAAGCATTACAACGAACAAGTTCAGACTTCATTGTTTTGTACCGAACATTTGATTGGCTGGATTTGAAAATAGCACATTTGATTGGCTGGATTTGAAAATGGTACAATTGATCGGCTGAATTTTACATATGTTGGAATCTATTGTTTCAGTTCTGCCATCTGATTGGTTTTCATTGTCTGGGTGGCCCCGGTTTCAGTAAACGCACTGTAATGTCGTCTAAGCTAAAAACAATAGGCCCTTTGCAGTTTACGATCACATGGTACAAAAACCGCCATGCTGGAGAGCAAACTGCCCACTGGGACAACCAAAACAAAGCAACTTTACTTAATATTCTTTTGTTTTGGAGGTCCCAGTGGGCAGTTTGCTCTCCAACATGGCGGTTTTTGTACCATGTGATCGTTAACTGCAAAGGGCCTATTGGAGAAATAACTTGCGGCCTTTCCTTTGAGACACTTTCCAAAATGTTTCCATTTTTATTTTCTATTTTTGTTTATTAAAGCAAGTTTGAGTGGAACCTGTGGCTCTGATCACAGCACTCAATCGGCACTATATACTTCACCTACTCATTACCTGACGCTTTCACTAAACTCACAAAATTAACAGTGAGTCTCTTTTTTCAAATGTTAAGGACATATATCTCAATTAATCTGCAGTTTTACGTGACACCCAGTACCACTTCTCATATTGCTGCTGCCTTCGATCGAAACCACGAGCAGGACAGCAGTATACACGCGATGCTTGTGAAACTGAGGCGCCAACTGGACGTCTATCATGAAATGGACAACGCGTCACACAGATATCCCTGGCCCAGTCCTCCCACGGTCAAATTCACCCCTGAGGAATTTCAAAAGCTGGGCAACTGTCGGTATCTACGGCTAACAAAGACTAACATGGAGAGCTTGCAACAATTACAGAAGATCATCGAGGAACAGAATCAATACAAAGGAGAGACAAACTTGTCGGAAAACTGATTATCACTTGCAGTTCAACAAACAACAGAGAACCAAGCTACAAAGTAAAGATATTTTGTGCTAAACAAGACAGAAGATTCAGATAACTGTCTATAGATACAGATTTGTGCCGTTGACATCGCAACTAAGATTTCATGAAATCAAGTCAGTACACATTCTTGCCGTTACACTTTCACTTTCTCTTTTCGTGGTTAAAATTTCATGGAAAAGGAAATGATGCAATCAGAAATGTCTTAAAATAAAAAAAATTAACTCATCTTTCTAAAATACGTCATTAATCAATTAGTTAATTGAAGTTGCAAATAAGGTCTCTGTCAGTTTTTTTTGTCTTTCTTCTTTGTCTATTTCGAATGGAAACGGGCAATTACGTCAGTCCATACGGCTGTCTTCTTGAATGTGTCTGTTTCCCTCAGAGAAATAATTGTATCTGAAAAGTAGAAGTTCAGAACACATTCAATGTATAATTCACTTTAGAATAAGTTCACACGAACGAATGAACGTATGTATGAACCAACAAACAAACAAACAACTGAACGAACAAACGAACAAACGTACCTACCTACCCTACCCTACCCTACCCTACCCTACCCTACCCTACCCTACCCTACCCTACCCTACCCTACCCTACCCTACCCTACCCTACCCTACCCTACCCTACCCTACCCTACCCTACCAGCAAACGAACCAACGCACGTGCGTACGAACGAACGAACGAACAAACGAACCAACGTACCTACCTACCCTACCCTACCCTACCCTACCCTACCCTACCAACAAACGAACCAACGCACGTGCGTACGAACGAACGAACGAACAAACGAACCAACGTACGAACGAACGAACGAACGAACAAACAAACGAACAAACGAACAAACAAACGAACAGACGAACAAACAAACCAACCAACCAACCAACGTACGCACATACGTACGAATGAATTTGGAAAACCCGCACACAATTACTGTTCCTTTCAATAACACTTGGACTCTAAAATTCAAAGCTCAACCAGAAATGCGGTTTCCGCTACAGTCAATCAAATGTTCGGCGGCTTCTCCCAGGTTTCGACTACTGCCGAGCACTGTTCGTTGTCTGCACTGTTCGTTGTCTGAACCGTGCTCAACTATTTGATTACCGCGCGCTCGGCAGAAGCCGGGAGTTGGTAGGAGCCGCCGAATATTTGATTGACGGTTGTGAAACACATTTGTCGGTTGAGATTTGAGTCCGCGTGTTATTGAAAAGCGCAGTAATAGGACTTGTAAGCTCTTCTTAAACGATACATTCACATCACATCACCTTGTATAAGCCCCTGTTGTACACTGTTAGTGATAATCTTGAGCTCCCCTCTTAATGACAACAGCCAGTCTAGAACCTAAGAGGAATTCACAGTTCAGAAAGAATCATTATATTAAGGGCGGTGCCTACTAAATACAACGGTTAGTTGCGCCAGGTGATGACCACGCGGAAAAAGAAGAACTTCGCAAGGGCTATTGGGATAGCCAAGGATTTTTTTCTCGATAATTTGTCTGAATCTCAACAAAAATACTGATATAATTATTTTTCTGAAAAAAAAGGAAAGGATATCTCTTCACAGATTTCCTTAGAATTCGCTTTTACATACAGAAAAGCAAACACATTTATAAAGATCTAAAAACTCCATGATAAATGATAACCAAAAAAGCATTTTTCTTGTTTTTAATACCAAAATCGTTGCAACAGCGCTTTTAGCGTCTGACAGCCTTCCTCGGGCAAGTTCAGCTAAAATACAGTCTAAATATCTTTTGCTCACAACCAGAAACTCATGAAGTGTTGAATAGGCTTGCCATTTCCATTTCATAACACAAAATATAAAGGTAACCCACGCGTTTTTTAAAGTTATTGATTGATCTGAAAACTTTTAAGGTGCTTAAACTTTTAAAGTTATTGACCAGAGAACTTTCAAGGTGCCCGCTACGCTTTTTCCTGTCGCCTTCCCAGAAAGTAGAACATTTTCGTATCTCACAAATGCTTTGTGCGCGCACTACGCTATCTGCAGGTAGGTGTTTACAGTTTAAGTTTTCGCCAGATAACTGCTATTTTTTTGGCTGGAAGCCGTTAACGGTTAGTGCCGGGTAAGCAATATGCTGCTATTCTGGTGTTCCCGGTTTAGGTACAGGTTCATTAGACTTGATCAACGCCATCTTTTCGTCACAAATTTCCACTATGATGGAACATAAGACGCCATCTTGAAGCACGAAACAAC
>JAHPZR010042786.1:0-7500 GCA_019787425.1 Platygyra sinensis | reverse complement strand
CTGCTTGGTGTGACGTGCCCATACTCCAAGGAATTGGACAGTTGTCTACGACTGCGCTCTCGTTACAACTGACAACGGAACAATATGGATCGCTTGAGAGGTTTCCATGGCTACTACCGCTGACATTGTCCACTTTGATTAAACAGGAGCCCTGGAGTCAAATCACGGGAAAGGTACAACGAATTTTGTCTTTCTGATCTGGAGTTGTTGCACAGAGGACCCTTTTGTAAATTTGCTTTCATAAAAGTAACCTGCTCCTTTGGAATTGCCGTCAAGGTGGCCAAACACAGTTTTCGCGCGCGCTCTTGCTAACGGGCTTCGGCATGCACACAAGGATTGCAGCCGTCGATTCAGTGATCATTTCATTTAGTTTGAATGCAGCGTTCAAATATAGACCAATTTCTATTGCAGAGTAATAAAAAAATTCATTTCTTAAAATGAAAGCATAGCTAGCACTCGTAAAAGATATGTGCCCTCAAGAACATTGTGTGGTTGGAACATATTGAATTCCTGTCGACTAAATACGAGCGCTTTTATCATGAAACGTACACATCAAATTTCTCCTCAATAAACGTGGATGCAATACATTTTTCTCTTAAACGAGCATGGTGAGCTATATTTTTTATTGCATAACTTTGGTGCACAAATTATCCTCTTTATGTGAAAAGATTAGGAAAAAAATGTTGGGGAAGAAAAAAGATGTAAAGAAAGCACAAAATTGTTAGTCGAGGATGCAAACTATGACCTCGAAAACAACGATTCGAAGAATGTTCTGAGTCAATGTTGTTTAGAATTTTCTGATTTTTTAAAAATTACATATTACATTGTTCCATGTGTCCGAGACGTTCTCCCTATCAAGATTTTTTTTTTCAAGTATTGTTTTAATAACCTTTGCTTCCAGCTACCGCAAAGCGTAACGTAAACTGATACGCGCGTCATTAGGCATAAATGGGAGTAAAACTGGCTCATCATATCTCTTAGCGAGCCTTTTGACCTACATTTTTTACTGTATTTTTTGGAACATTCAGAGAAAGTTGTAAAATAATTGTAATTGTCTACGCTGCCAAATTCACGACTAAAATGAAAGCAAATTTTCCAACTGACACCAAATTAAGTCATGGATAGTAAAGGGACTGGCTTGGAAACGTATATCACATGGGCTGATTTCTCATCGCCGACTGGTTGTTTCGTGCTTCAAGATGGCGTCTTATGTTCCATCATAGTGGAAATTTGTGACGAAAAGATGGCGTTGATCAAGTCTAATGAACCTGTACCTAAACCGGGAACACCAGAATAGCAGCATATTGCTTACCCGGCACTAACCGTTAACGGCTTCCAGCCAAAAAAATAGCAGTTATCTGGCGAAAACTTAAACTGTAAACACCTACCTGCAGATAGCGTAGTGCGCGCACAAAGCATTTGTGAGATACGAAAATGTTCTACTTTCTGGGAAGGCGACAGGAAAAAGCGTAGCGGGCACCTTGAAAGTTCTCTGGTCAATAACTTTAAAAGTTTAAGCACCTTAAAAGTTTTCAGATCAATCAATAACTTTAAAAAACGCGTGGGTTACCTTTATATTTTGTGTTATGAAATGGAAATGGCAAGCCTATTCAACACTTCATGAGTTTCTGGTTGTGAGCAAAAGATATTTAGACTGTATTTTAGCTGAACTTGCCCGAGGAAGGCTGTCAGACGCTAAAAGCGCTGTTGCAACGATTTTGGTATTAAAAACAAGAAAAATGCTTTTTTGGTTATCATTTATCATGGAGTTTTTAGATCTTTATAAATGTGTTTGCTTTTCTGTATGTAAAAGCGAATTCTAAGGAAATCTGTGAAGAGATATCCTTTCCTTTTTTTTCAGAAAAATAATTATATCAGTATTTTTGTTGAGATTCAGACAAATTATCGAGAAAAAAATCCTTGGCTATCCCAATAGCCCTTGCGAAGTTCTTCTTTTTCCGCGTGGTCATCACCTGGCGCAACTAACCGTTGTATTTAGTAGGCACCGCCCTTAATATAATGATTCTTTCTGAACTGTGAATTCCTCTTAGGTTCTAGACTGGCTGTTGTCATTAAGAGGGGAGCTCAAGATTATCACTAACAGTGTACAACAGGGGCTTATACAAGGTGATGTGATGTGAATGTATCGTTTAAGAAGAGCTTACAAGTCCTATTACTGCGCTTTTCAATAACACGCGGACTCAAATCTCAACCGACAAATGTGTTTCACAACCGTCAATCAAATATTCGGCGGCTCCTACCAACTCCCGGCTTCTGCCGAGCGCGCGGTAATCAAATAGTTGAGCACGGTTCAGACAACGAACAGTGCAGACAACGAACAGTGCTCGGCAGTAGTCGAAACCTGGGAGAAGCCGCCGAACATTTGATTGACTGTAGCGGAAACCGCATTTCTGGTTGAGCTTTGAATTTTAGAGTCCAAGTGTTATTGAAAGGAACAGTAATTGTGTGCGGGTTTTCCAAATTCATTCGTACGTATGTGCGTACGTTGGTTGGTTGGTTGGTTTGTTTGTTCGTCTGTTCGTTTGTTTGTTCGTTTGTTCGTTTGTTTGTTCGTTCGTTCGTTCGTTCGTACGTTGGTTCGTTTGTTCGTTCGTTCGTTCGTACGCACGTGCGTTGGTTCGTTTGTTGGTAGGGTAGGGTAGGGTAGGGTAGGGTAGGGTAGGTAGGTACGTTGGTTCGTTTGTTCGTTCGTTCGTTCGTACGCACGTGCGTTGGTTCGTTTGCTGGTAGGGTAGGGTAGGGTAGGGTAGGGTAGGGTAGGGTAGGGTAGGGTAGGGTAGGGTAGGGTAGGGTAGGGTAGGGTAGGGTAGGGTAGGGTAGGGTAGGGTAGGGTAGGGTAGGTAGGTACGTTTGTTCGTTTGTTCGTTCAGTTGTTTGTTTGTTTGTTGGTTCATACATACGTTCATTCGTTCGTGTGAACTTATTCTAAAGTGAATTATACATTGAATGTGTTCTGAACTTCTACTTTTCAGATACAATTATTTCTCTGAGGGAAACAGACACATTCAAGAAGACAGCCGTATGGACTGACGTAATTGCCCGTTTCCATTCGAAATAGACAAAGAAGAAAGACAAAAAAAACTGACAGAGACCTTATTTGCAACTTCAATTAACTAATTGATTAATGACGTATTTTAGAAAGATGAGTTAATTTTTTTTATTTTAAGACATTTCTGATTGCATCATTTCCTTTTCCATGAAATTTTAACCACGAAAAGAGAAAGTGAAAGTGTAACGGCAAGAATGTGTACTGACTTGATTTCATGAAATCTTAGTTGCGATGTCAACGGCACAAATCTGTATCTATAGACAGTTATCTGAATCTTCTGTCTTGTTTAGCACAAAATATCTTTACTTTGTAGCTTGGTTCTCTGTTGTTTGTTGAACTGCAAGTGATAATCAGTTTTCCGACAAGTTTGTCTCTCCTTTGTATTGATTCTGTTCCTCGATGATCTTCTGTAATTGTTGCAAGCTCTCCATGTTAGTCTTTGTTAGCCGTAGATACCGACAGTTGCCCAGCTTTTGAAATTCCTCAGGGGTGAATTTGACCGTGGGAGGACTGGGCCAGGGATATCTGTGTGACGCGTTGTCCATTTCATGATAGACGTCCAGTTGGCGCCTCAGTTTCACAAGCATCGCGTGTATACTGCTGTCCTGCTCGTGGTTTCGATCGAAGGCAGCAGCAATATGAGAAGTGGTACTGGGTGTCACGTAAAACTGCAGATTAATTGAGATATATGTCCTTAACATTTGAAAAAAGAGACTCACTGTTAATTTTGTGAGTTTAGTGAAAGCGTCAGGTAATGAGTAGGTGAAGTATATAGTGCCGATTGAGTGCTGTGATCAGAGCCACAGGTTCCACTCAAACTTGCTTTAATAAACAAAAATAGAAAATAAAAATGGAAACATTTTGGAAAGTGTCTCAAAGGAAAGGCCGCAAGTTATTTCTCCAATAGGCCCTTTGCAGTTAACGATCACATGGTACAAAAACCGCCATGTTGGAGAGCAAACTGCCCACTGGGACCTCCAAAACAAAAGAATATTAAGTAAAGTTGCTTTGTTTTGGTTGTCCCAGTGGGCAGTTTGCTCTCCAGCATGGCGGTTTTTGTACCATGTGATCGTAAACTGCAAAGGGCCTATTGTTTTTAGCTTAGACGACATTACAGTGCGTTTACTGAAACCGGGGCCACCCAGACAATGAAAACCAATCAGATGGCAGAACTGAAACAATAGATTCCAACATATGTAAAATTCAGCCGATCAATTGTACCATTTTCAAATCCAGCCAATCAAATGTGCTATTTTCAAATCCAGCCAATCAAATGTTCGGTACAAAACAATGAAGTCTGAACTTGTTCGTTGTAATGCTTACGCGATTACGATACCGCATAGCTATGCCGCATAGAAACAATCTGACTTAATTCCCATTATATGCAAAATCGTAAAATTCGAAACTAGCGTTCGAGACTAATCAGTACTTTACATTTTAGCGTTAAGTTTTAAGCCTTTTTGTAAAGTTACTAAGGCTTGTGACGGCAAAGTCAGTGTATTTGGAAGACAGCATGTTCCAAAGGACAGTGCCTCTGTATGCGACAGACTCCTTCATAAAATGTGTGTTAAAACGTGGTACCAGTGGTGAGTCGCGTGTTGTAATTGAGTATGTCAGATCGCGTTTCTTAACACAGTCAATTAGGGTGCTAGGCAGTCTACCGTTATAAGCCTTATCCATTTAAAAATAGCTAATTTATAGTAAATACGAATAGTGAACCACTCTGCATGCTCCAAAACATGAGATGCCTTATCTTTCGGTAACTGAAAATAATTCTAACCACTCTACAATGCAGCCTTTCTAAAAAATCTAGAATATCGGGGTTGCAACAGGGACCCCATAAAATAAGGCCATAGTTCACGCTGGGCAAAATAATCCTCAAATAAAAGTCCTGAAGCATTTTTCTTGGCAGAAACCTAAGCTTTTTAAGTAAGCATAGTTTGTTCACAAAAGCTCTTAAGTTCCTGTGTATGAGGAACCCAGATGAGTTTATGGTTAACTGTCATCCCTAGTAGGCGTGAGTTGGTTACCCATTTGATAGTGTCCACCGATAAGAATCGGAGAATAAGACCCCACAGGTCTGTAGTTGTGTAAGAATTACAACGAACAAGTTTAGATTTTACAAGCTCGTTCCCAGGGTCTCTCATCTAACCGCCCTCTGAGGAGAGCGAGCAGAGGCCCTGGTCTGGTCTGGTCACGTGTGTCCCAGAATCTGGGATATCACAATTAAGCTGTTGAGGGGAGGAGCGCCCTAGTAGGAATTTTGTCTCTACTTAACCTACAGGAGTGCGGAATATGTTGTCACCAAAATAAACCAGAAACGGCGGTGATATTTTGCCAACGCCGAGGAAAACTTATCCGTCATCTAATTGTGGAAATCCAAGTTGCTGTAAGTTGCGTGTTCTGGTTCAGTTAGGAACGTTACATATTGTAAACATCTCTTTAAGAAGGCAAAAGAATAATTGCACGCCGCCGCCAAGGCTTTGTATGGAAGCTCTTTGAGTTATCTTTTAATACCGCGGAATGGACTGATCAAAACCACGTCTACTCTGGTCTACTATGGAGGTCTTGCGAGCGGTGATTGAATAATTTTAGAATATTCAGGGCCTTAATCACTGAAAGCCGAAGTCAATTCGAAAGGAGAGAGACGGTGAAAAGATTTAATGAAGTGTCACCGGGCCGTCGGCGCGCTGAACTTTACCGAGCACGAAGCGATAGAACGCCGACTCGTCGCGGTATGCTTTTCGCCGTCGTTGCTAATAAACTGGATTTATGTTCGGCCGAAAGGAGGCTAGAAAAAGAAAAATGCAGTTTTTATTGTGTCTTATTAGTAAATCAATGTACTAAACTGCTGGCAGTCTGTTTTTCTCTCGAAATTTCAGCAAGGATTATGAGGAGACACTATTTAGCCTAAAGGAGAATGGGTCGAGACATGGGCGCGGCCCGGGCGTCTAAGTGACCCTTAGAGAACAAACCGGCTGCAAGCAGACTATCAATGTACGTGATGCGCCTACAAGACTCCCAACGGTTCTAGACAACTGTCTGCTATCTGCAACTGTGCATTTGCCGTTTTATTTTAATTTTCGGTCTCTCGACCTTGCTTCACCTGCTTCAAGCGTGTTTCTGAGAGATACTTTATTCCATGTTATTAGGAAAAATGGAAATTATAAGTAGAGTGGAGCCTATTGACCGCGTTTTAACGGTTCTAGAGGTCTGCATGGTTTCGGCCCGGGGGGGGGGGGGGGTACTTGGGTCAATTTTTGCTGGGTATGTGCCGCTGGTCTCTCAGAACCCCTACCCCATTATAGTCTATTCTGTGACCAATCACAGACCCCATCTTAGTCACTTTTGGGCAAATGTAATTTTCGCGATCCCAACTTAGTCACTTTCTGATAAAGCCTTTTAAGTAAGGCACCCTAAAACGAGTTGACACGTTTGTTAAATTGAATGTAGAACACTTTACTTTTCACCTACAACACAAACATTCTGGTAATGTTAACCGTAAGTATTTACAAACATACCGCCATCTTTAGTTGAAATGCAAACATTCTTCTTTAACGGGAACGTCATAATAGTTTCTTACATGAATAAAAACAAATTACGATTTATAACTTATAGATCAGAAGATTCAAACTCCTAATAACGATATTGGCAAGACCGTTTTATACCGGTGTAAATGTCACGTTGAAAGCTAACAATTCCCAAGCGAAAGAGATCAAACGCTTGCTAATCCAAAAGAAGATCCAAGTTGTGTTAACTTCGATGGACAATAACAACGCAGAATAGCCGGAAAATAAATGCCGTAGCACAGATGTTTTGTTGGACTTTGTTCTGGACCCAGGGGTTCTGTACTATTGTGCAAGTTGTTAATGTTTAAGTTGTGATGTCATGAACGGAATTCAATGCGAGCCGACTGTTAAATATAAAAACAACAGCACGAACCATTTTTTAACCGAGAATCTTCCAACTTTTAAATTCCTGCTTACCAGAATTTTCTTATCCCAGAAAGCTCGAAAATGTGCGACCCCATTCTAGTAACTCTACTAAAAATGTAACCCCATTATAGTCAATCCAGTCGTGAAAATGCGACCCCATCCAGCGGCACATCCCTATTAGCCCCTTATAAGGGAGTACCCCCCCCGGGGGTTTCGGCTGTTAATTTTACGTCGCTTCACAGACTTTGACACCTCTGTAATGTACCATGTGCTTATACTTTGTTTTTGCCCGTTTCCATTGTAAGATATGATTTTAAGGGTCCAACGAAGTATTGGCTCTTCAGGGACAAAGATCAATATATGTATATTTCGTGGGAACATATAGCTTTGCATTCTATGTTGTGACGCCGGACCCGGCTATTCAGACTAGAACTGTTTGCAAGCACAGTGTGTTGCGTCTTCATCATGAATATCTTTATCTTTGTCCACCTTTTC
>JAHPZR010042784.1:5000-7500 GCA_019787425.1 Platygyra sinensis | reverse complement strand
AGCTTGTGTTTCTCGAGTTCGATGAATACTAGGTTTATTGCTCCTTTTGTCCCTTCTGGCACCACATAATTAAAATGTAGCTGTTTACTTGCGAATCAATTGACTGTTTTGCCTGTTGTATATCCCATTGTTTGACCTAGCTCAGGTAAGAAAGTACCGGTCCTCAATGTGGATCTTATCAGCTGCCGGTACTTCTGAAATAATATGTACGTCTGCAGTTGCTGGTTGGCTTTTAGCAGAAAATTTTGAAAATAGCGTTTGAAAGTCTGCGGAACAAATTTCACTAAGAGTTCTTCAATGGTTCTCACAGAGATACAGTTCGCTTGTTCGATAATTCGACAAATCAACCATCGTTTACTTTTTTATTGTACTATTGACCGATCATTGCTGTTAAGTTGTATAGTATATCTTTCTTTAAATCTGGGATATCGCTGCAACAGCCAATAGCACCTCTGGAAGGCGTTTCTGCCCACTTTTCGAATATGTTTTGCATCATCCTCAAGAAAATGAGAGGACGGGAGATATTCGATCTTCCTGGGTAGACGTCACACCAGCTGCTGGACCCATTCTCCTCAGACTCGGTCGTGCAACAACATGGCGGTGTTTTGGAGCTATTTTCGAGATTTCGTCGGGGCACAGAAAATCGAGGATTTATCCGAATCAAAAAATTTTTCGCAGAGGTATTTCAAATAAGAAGTAGATCAGTTTTAGCGAGAAAAAAAATTTGGGGTTAGGTGCACTTTAATGACTGTTTCAGTAGACCGTTTAACACAAGAACACCTAACTCTTTGTATTTAGACAGTATCATTTCTCAATCATTTATTCCATTTCGCAAACCTTCACTAAATCATTTATGTTTGGTCTGTGCTGTTTAACAGTCTTGTATTTTTGGTACAACCCCAGGGGCCCCTGTGCAACCCATACCCAACGCTTCAACACGAGAAATTTGTGCCGCAAAATGTCCAAAATTTTCACTTACGTACGAGTTCCACCAGCAACTGCAGACGTACATATTATTTTAGAAGTACCGGCAACTTATAAGATCCACATTGAGGACCGGTACGGTCTTGCCTGAGCTAAGTCAAACAATGGGATATACAACAGGCAAAACAGTCAACTGATTCGCAAGTAAACAGCTACATTTTAATTATGTGGTGCCAGAAGGGACAAAAGGAGCAATAAACCTATTCATCGAACTCGAGAAACACAAGCTCATCCAAATTGATGGAAGAAACATAAGAACCTCACTACAGAAACGTGTAGCTTTCTCGAAGTAAAGCAGGGCGTCTCCGAAGAAAAAACCGGACCTGGGTAAATATGATTTGCGTGATAAGAAGCAACAAACGCTCTACTTACAAATAGTTCTAGTGAAACAACCGGGCCCAGCGCCACAATATTAAATGCAGGTAAGCAACATTTCACGGAAAAATTCTTTATATTTTCCATAATTTGCCCCTCGAAAGCAAATATCGTGCGTTATAATCCATCAAATCTTTTCGCTCGCGCGCGATTGGTTTAAACTCGTCACGTGACCGAATATCCCCCAGCTAAAACTGGGAGATATCCGAGATTATTAAAAACTGGATCATTGGATAATGCAATTCGAGAGTTTTCATTGGCTAAGCCATCATGGTATATGAGCCATTATACCATGATCTACAAAAATGGCAAGCGTATGCATGATTTTACGTCACGTGGTATAAATCTCTGGACAGTTATCACGCATTAGTAAAATCCAACTAGTGGTCTATTATCAATGCTGCGTTCTGATTGATTGAGCTACAAGTAGGCTATTTTTTATAGCCCACTAGTAGCGAAAAGCACCGGCTTTGAAAACCAAAACAATGGCTTTAACTAGCGAAATATGTTTGGCTCGATATTTTTTTGACCAACTAGTTGGATTTTACTAAAACAATTATTCCTCTCGCCCTCATGGGCTCTGAGTCAATAGCCCATTCGGCCTTCGGCCTCATGGGCTATTGACTCAGAGCCCATTCGGCCTCGAGGAATAATTGTTAAATAACCCTCGCCCGGGCCGATATTTGTCCTCCGATTGTTTCCATCGAAGAGAGAAACATAGTCAGCACAAGAATTTCAACTTTTCTTTTCTCTTATTTAATATGGAAGGAAACCAAACTAGTGTTACTGAGTCTAGCGATGATGACATTAAAAAGCTGATGGCAAGTGCTGTTCGGAAAGTACAAAAAGGTCACCAAAATACGCTGTCAATGTCTTTGAAGGTGGAGAAAGTCACAAGTAGACTTTTAATATTTAGTCCTACGTAAATTTAAACCGATTCATTTTACAAAATAAAGATTTAATACAATGTGATAACTAACTATAAAATAAACCAACCGTTCACGTCCGACTTTAACGTGGAGGAAGGAGAGAAAAATTCCAGTCGCACTTGAAATCATGGAGCCGGCGGAATTGTCAACCATGTTGAAACCTTTTTTTACACAGAAGCCCAGGCAAAAGCCAGGAAATTCAGTGGAAGGAA
>JAHPZR010042783.1:45000-52500 GCA_019787425.1 Platygyra sinensis | reverse complement strand
ATTGCTGTTGATCACAAGACTTGCAGTGTCAGAATGAATGTTAATCTCACATTTATATCAAATTACCTGTGCCACACTGCTTTGGATAAAGAGTTCCCTCTACACAAGCTGCATTGGGCCGAAACTTCAGGAGAGATATAACATAAGGACTAGCGATGAAACCATGAGCCATACTTTCAGTGCTAATTCACTGCCCCCAATGGAGATTATCTTCCAATTAATGAAAAAATATCAGTGCAAACTACTTTTACAAGTGAAATAAATGGTGAATGTCCGAAAAAGGTGTTTTTAAGCCATTTCAATGGATTCCTGAGATCAATCCAATTGATTACAGCAATTTTCAAGGAACAAGACAATTTAAACCGAACATTAATTTTACGATCAAAAGTTATTTTGATATCATCAGAGGTTTCACTTTCATCAGGCTAAGGCTCTTTCAGTTCTTTCTTGTAATTTTGCTCAATAATTCCTCCAAAATATGGTGTTTTTTGCTGTTTTAGTGCTAATAGCACTGACCTGGCAATTCAGTTAAAAGGAACATCTTTGTAACTCATTGCTGTAAAAAGGTAAGGTCATCAGTGTGCTCAAGTTTTCAAAGCACTTATTTTGATTTATATAATTCATGTATTATTCATACATAGGTAGAAGAAAATTAATGTCAACATCATTGCAACGGAAGTACACTCAAAGTGTATGGGTTGAAATAAAACTGAATTTTAGATTAGAGATGATAATCGTGCATTTGTAGTCAAAACACCATCTGGGATGAGTACTGTGATATCACGTGATTTAATTTATGCCACGAGGCATTCTGTTGTTGTTGTACATGTCACGCCGTCCGCCATGTTGGACGTGCCAGTTTACTTTAGGACATTCCGAACAGTTATAGTCATATTACAGTCTACGTAGAAAGCTTGTGTGTCCGGATAACTGTTCTGTGTTCTATTACATGGTTGTCAGAAGCGGGATTTACTCCGAAAGAGAGCAAATCTAGAAGCTGTCCTTTGTGAATTTACGTACTCGCGAGCACAGTGTCACGAGACAGCAAGCAGCTATTCTTGAAGGCTTGCATCCGCCAAACCCACCAAGATGAGCGACCTAGTCGGATTCGAACCTCCGAAAATGGATTGGACGACCGGGCAAGACCTCACGACCAGATTTAAGCGATTTCGACAGAAATGCGAGCTGTTGTTTGAAGGTCCACTGAAGCCACGAGCACCCGAGCAAAAATGTAGCTATCTCCTGTTATGGGCTGGAGACTACGGCCATGACCTATACAACACGTGGAGCTTAACCACAGAACAAAAGAAAGACATCAATGAGTACTGGAAACGCTTCGAAGAGCATGTCAAGCCCCAAGCAAACAAGATACTTAACCGATACTATCTTCGTAATCTCAAACAAAATGACCGACCACTGGACGCCTTCCTTACAGAAGCAAGACTTCTCATCCAAAACTGCGGATTCCCGGACGAGATGCAGGACGAAATAATGCGAGATACCCTCGTATTTGGCACAGACCACGAAGCTGTGCATAAGAAATGCATCACGAAGGGCAACGACCTTACATTCGAGAAAGCACGAGACATAGCGCGCACTGAAGAAGCTATCCAAGCACAGCTTAGAGCCATGGACGCCCCTGTACCGCCAACGCAAGTTGATAGTCTCAGTGAAAGACAAAGCAGGTCCATTAAAAGTGATACACCCCCAAACTGACCGCCCAGGGACCCAACCCGATGTCAACGATGTGGTAATAACCAGCATCAGCGAGGCCAGCGATGCCCAGCTAGCGGTGTACAGTGTTTTAACTGTCACAACCGGGGCCACTTTGGCAAAATGTGCAAAACCAAGAAAGCAAATATCCATGAAGTACAAGGGGGCCAGCACAATCAAGGTGCACAAGAGAGCGAACACGCAGTAAATTTTCCCAGTGATGACTCATCACACAGTCTCCTCATAGGAACACTTAGCGCAGAACACCCCAAAGGCAAAACCACTGTGGAACACCCCGGCCGATCTAAGGTTATGACTAAGATTCAGCTCACAACAGATCCATTTCACAAACACGTAACAACCTTGGTCTGCAAGGTTGACACCGGCGCAGAGGTCAATGTCATATCAGAAGCAGACAACAAGCAAATCTTCCCCAACCCAGTAACCCGACGCCTTGGCCCAGCACAACTTCTTACAGCCTATGGGGGCCACCAGATTAAAACTCTGGGCAGTTGCCAACTCTATGTACACCACAATGGCAATATCAAGAAGGTAACCTTCACCGTGACAGATGCTCCGGGCCCAGCAATACTTGGGTATAAGACGTGTGAAGAGCTTGACTTAATCAAAGTAACTGTAGCCTAGAATCAACTGAAGAGAAGCGGGTACACATCCCCCTGACCAAGGAAAGCCTTATCAGGGATTTCCAAGACTGCTTTGAGGGGCTTGGAACTTTTAACATGAAACCATATCACATAGTGTTAGACCCCAAAGCAGAACCAGTTGTTCATGCACCTCGAGGAGTAGCCGTGCACCTACATAAGATGTTTAAGGATGAACTTGACCAAATGGTAGAACTTGGTGTCATTGTCCCTGTGAAAGAACCCAAAGAATGGGTCAACAGTATCGTGCTGAGCAAAACAACAAATGACGATGGAGTAGTTACTAAGCTGAGAGTTTGCGTAGACCCACGTGATCTCAACAAATGGGTCAAACGAGAACACTACTACACCAAAACCGTAGACGAAGTAGTAGCCCAATTACCTGATGCAAAGTTCTTCAGTATCATTGATGCGAAGAAGGGGTATTGGCATGTCCCACTAGACAAACCAAGTTCACTACTGACGACACTCAATAGCCCCTTCGGCAGGTATCGCTTTACAAGACTCCCCTTCGATCTGATCGTGTCCCAGGATGTCTTCCAGAAGGAGTTAGACAACGCCCTAGAAGGTCTGCCAGGCGTAACAGGAATTACAGATAACAACTTCGTCTATGGATCCACAGAGAAAGAACATGATGAAAATCTACTGCGACTGATGGAAAGAGCCAGAGAGAAAGGAATTAAGTTTAATGCTGACAAGCTTCACTTGAAGTGTGATGAGGCGAGTTTCTTCGGCCACACCTGGACACCCGAAGGTGTCAAGCCAGACAACAAGAAGATGTCAGCCATATTTGCCATGAAACCCCCTGACAATGCCAAGGACCTACAGAGCTTCCTCGGCTTAGTGAGTTACCTGACACGGTACTCAAGCCAGTTGGCAACACTCACTGCACCCCTTCGTGAGCTGACAAAGAAAGAAATAGCATTTGTGTGGGGTCCAGAACATGACATTGCATTCCAAGCAGTCAAACAGGAAATATCATCCATGAGTGTGCTGAGATACTTCGACCCGAAGGCAGATACAACCATTCAGACCGATGCATCCCAGAAGGGGCTAGGAGTTGCCCTCTTACAACACGGCCAGCCAATATGTTATGCTTCAAGGGCACTTACTGAGACTGAACAATATTACAGCAATATAGAAAGAGAGACACTGGGTGTGGTGTGGGAGCTAGAGAAATTCCACTACTTCATCTATGGGAAACATTGTACCCTCCACACAGACCACAAACCCCTTGAGTCCTTTTTTAAGAAGAAGCTCGCTCACTGCCCACCCAGATTGCATAGGCTTCTCATAAGAGCCCTTAAGTACGACGTCAAAGGTAAATATGTCAAGGGATCAGAAGTACCCATCGCAGACGCTCTATCCAGGGTCACCCCTCAGCCCTGCATGAAAGCCGATCTGCCAAACCAAATCAATGTCCATCACATTACAAGGACACTCCCAGCGTCGCCTATCAAACTATAACAAATAAGAGAAGAAACAGCAAAGGATAACACCCTGGCACTACTACGAGGGCTGGCCAAACAGTAGAAGTGAATGTCCCCTGCCATTATGCGACTTCTGGAACTTTAGAGAAGATCTCACAATTGAAGACGGGATCATACTAAAGCGTGATCGCATCGTAGTACCGCCCAAGCTAAGACCAGACATCCTGAAGACCATCCACCAGGGCCACCTTGGGGTGGAAAAATGCCTTCTCAGAGCTCGTTCCGCTGTGTATTGGCCAGGAATCACAAATGACATCACCCAATGTGTCAGCCAGTGTGAAGCTTGCCAGAAACACCAGAAGAGAATGCAAAAGGAACTGCTGCTACAACCAGAGCTGCCATGTAGGCCGTGGGAAAGACTGAGCTCCGACTTATTTGAATACAGAGGTCACCAGTATCTATTACTATCTGATCATTATAGCAAGTTCCCGATCATTAGGAAGCTAGCTGGCACAAGTTCCCTTGCCATAATAAATCATATGAAAAGCATTTTTGCTGAACATGGAATCCCCTCCCAGCTCATAACGGACAATGGGCCACAGTACAATTGCCGAGAGTTTCGCCAGTTTACAGAAGCATATGGTATAGAGCATACCACAAGCTCCCCACTGTATCCCCAGTCGAACGGATTTGCAGAGCGCATGGTACAGACTGTCAAGACCACACTACGCAAGTGTGATGAAGAAGGAGAGGACCCATACCTTGGAATACTGTCGTACAGAACCACACCAGTTGACCACCAATTAAAGTCACCCGCAGAGTTGCTCAACAACAGGAAATTCTGAACCACCCTACCAGCCGCACAAAGAGCCCTCCTCGCCGGTAGTGACAGAGATCAAGTCAAAGAAAACCTTCATGAGCGACAGAAACAACAGGCGCAGTACTACAACCGCTCTGCAGGACCACCTTTACCACCACTACATGACGGCCAACGCATCCGCCTGTATGACTCGCGTTCTAAGACATGGCAGCCAGGAACAGTCCAGGGACAGACTTGTGCACCAAGATCCTACACTGTTAAATCAAGCACAACTGGAACCGTGTACCGCCGCACAAGATCCCAACTCAAACCTGATACTGCATTCAGCGACCATGCGAACACACAAGGGCCGCCAGTGAATCACCCTACGCCTAGTGACCAGGAGGGAGGACAACCTGGGCAACCAGTGGAACTGGCCAATGATGTAGCCACCACAAGGAACTCGCCAATGCCTGTCATGAAACCCCCAGAGCCCACCACCATGGCTACGGCAGGACATGAACATGGATATGTAACCCGATCAGGAAGGGTTGTAAAACCGAACATTAAACCTAGTCTGTAAACATTCGTCACAAACAATGTTATAACATAGCTAGCAGAGCCACGCTATCAAATTCAGTATACGTAAGAGGGCCCCAAATCTCGACAGTGCTCGTTGATGGGGTCAACAAATCGCTTTGCCAGAATCTTTTTTCGTGCGAGCGGTCATTGTCAGCGCGGGGAAAAATATTATATTTCGCTACAATGATGGATACAGAGACTCGGCCCACTAGTCCCAAAACAAACACAATTTTTCGGCCTTTTTCTCGTGGGATAGAGTTCTTAAGGACGTTCGCGCGAAAATTTTCCAGTCAATAGAATTTTTTTTAAATTTTTACTGCAGGCAGATAATGAGTTACTTGTGACAGATATGCAAAAAAAATTGGGGGTCACCGTCTTCGTTTCAGAGATAAAGCGTGTGGAAAACTACCCTGATTTCGAAAAATTGTTCCATATAATTGAGCACGGTCTACAGGGATTTACAGTTAAAAATATCGAAGGAGAGTCAACGGAGGCAAACGATCTTAGTCATATTTTGTAGAAGTGTGTCTGTTGCCTAAATAATTTCAAATGTTACTAACGTTTTCACAAAATTTAACCCTTTAAGAGGCATTTGAAACCGCCGCACAGATGCACAAAGAGCTATTAAGAACGGAATTCGGTGGTGCATTTTGGCAAAAATTCAATTTTCTAGTCGATAGATTTTCTTCATTTTTTTCCTTAAACGTAGAAAATCAGTAGAGGAAATGATCTATCCAAAGAAAAAATGGGCTCACCAACCGTCCAAGATCGTTAAATCCAGGCAAAGCTCTAGCAATGGCCATCTGCCCTATCATTTGTTTATTTTCTGACTTAGCGCGCGCGCTCATGCATGACGTGGCATGTGAATTTGCGTGCGCAGTAAGGATGCGCAGAAACAATTAGCGCGAACGTCCTTAAATGAGGCGGAAAAGGAGAAAAACAACGGAAAAGGAAACTCGGCATCAGCGCCGTCACGATTCGCTTCACTGTCCGAAAGACACTCTGGTAAAACCAAATAAATTTACAAACTGGTCTGTTTCAACCTTTAAAGGTAAGCTTAAGTTTTACCGTTATAAAATTGTTAAATATAAACCTCGAGCTTTCAACAGAAAAAGTGAAATAAAACCAATTCCTATTTTGCTTAGTATTTCGCTTACCGCGAACAATCACTTCTGATATTGTTGTATTTTTTTCGCGTCGATTCTCAGGATTTTATGCACAATTCCACCGGCTATGTTATAAAACAGTTGGTGCATGCTTTTAGCTGTGCACTATCGAGTTATGGAGCACTTGGGAAGTTTGGAGAGCACTCAAGAAGCTAGAGTTGCCCTCGGCTATCGCCTCGGGCAACTCTTACGCTTCTTTCGTGCTCTCTAAACTTCCCGCGTGCTCCATAACTCGATAGTGCACGCTTAAGCATGAACCAATTGTTAATTAGAGCCGGAGGGAGATGTCATATCACGTGACTTAATTTATGCCACGAGGCATTCTGTTGTTGTTGTACATATTACGCCGTCCGCCATGTTGGACGTGCCAGTTTACTTTAGGACATTCCGAACAGTTATAGTCATATTACAGTCTACGTAGAAAGCTTGTGTGTCCGGAGAACTGTTCTGTATTCTATTACAAGTACTGTCTTGCTAAGTTCTAGAACCATAAACCTTGAGGAGCTTTCCATCAAATTAAACAACTGAAAATTCTAGTTTGGTTTGCAACGTTTCAAATGCCCGCAAGAAGGGGAAGTAATTCTACCTCAAATACAAACAGATTTTCTTTGTTTGCATTTCGTTTCAAAGCAAGACATTCTTCTTTTCAGGATCCTCAAGCTCTGTCGGCCGTAAACTTTCCCTGAATATAACAACAACATCCTTGCTATCCTTACCCTTCGACGGCATCTCCTCTGCGATTTCACATTCATCCTGGCTAGCTAACACCTGATGAACAAACTACTTCAATCGTACGTGAAGAACAGCAGATTTATCATATGATTTACCTTTCCCTTTCTCGGAAAATAAATCAAAAAAGGTGTCACTGTAGCATTTACAAACGAATCCACGAAAGTCGCGAAACACACTCGGCTCAGTCATCTACAACTTCTGTTCATCAGCCACGCTCGACTCAAAATAATCAGAAAAAGCTCCCTGATCCTTTCTGTGGACCCTGTTTTCAATATCAACGTCCTGCAGCGCTTCTCTGAGAAGGCTTGAATTGTCCTTCTTGTGCGGTTTTAAAAACATGCTCTCTGCTAAAGGGCGCCATTATTGAAACAAACTTACCTCAATCCGCTGATTCCATATTTGGGCAAAAAATGTCC